>CM029373.1:5507396-5802396 GCA_017165825.1 Hepsetus odoe | reverse complement strand
CGTAGCTGGCAATGTGTTCATATTTTGGTATCATGACAAACTGTCACCAAACATGTTGGATGTAGCGGAATGTGGTATAATTAAATAAAGGTAATGCATGTTGTATTTTTACCATATTGTCCATCCTGCTCAAGGACACGATTAGCACTTCTTCTTTTGGCTGCTCCTTTCCTCTGCATCCTCCTCATTCAAACCAACCATGTGTATGTCCTCTCACCACATCCATAAACTTCCTCTTTGTCTTTCCTCTTCTCCTCTGGCCAGGTAGCTCCATGCTCAACATCCTTCTTCCAATACAATCCTCGTATCCTCCGAACCAACACAAGCTTCTCTTACTTTGTCTCCAAAATGTCTAACCTGAGCTGTGACTCTAATATGCTCCCTCCTAACCCTGTCCATCATTGTCACATTGCTAGTACCCATCTGTAACAGATCACTCCAGCAACTCTTCTCCTCCTGCCTTCTCTTCTTCACTTTTCTTCCTCATTCACCATTACTCTGAACCACTGAGCCCAAGTATTTCAGATCTCCATCTCTCCAGGCTCTCCTCGCTGCTCCCTACTCTTGCTACAGATCATAATATCATCAGCAAAACATAGTCCTCGTTTGTCAACCTGTCCATTACCATTGCAAACAAGAATGAGTTGGTAACTAATGGCAAAGGTATTTTTTATAGTTATAAAAAACCTATATTCTATATATTTTTAAGGTATACTGTAACTGAGATATTTATATCTATTTTAGATTTTTGCCATGAGCAAAAGCAAATCAGTCTGAGAACTCTGATGTGACTCTTCAGTGGAGACTATGGGTCTGAACTGCAGCTGTGTGCAATAAGAGAGCAAGCATAAATGGCATAAGACGAAATGCTGCTACTGTGGCTGGGAGGAAGCCACATACCAGCCTTGATTTTCTAGTTGCTGCTTTCATTACTGCTCGTTGCACCCAAGGACAAACATCTGCAAAGACCTTAACCTTTCAGCAGGCAAAACCAGACCTCATTTTGCTTCTCCCACCATTGAAAGGCTTCAGGCAGAAGAAGAATTAAAGGAAGTTTTTCTGTTTATCAAGGCAAAATATAGGTGTGCATTCTTGCAAAGTTTTAGTCTGAAAAAGCTCAATCATGTATGTTTTCCTGAATGAGTTTTTTCACAGAGGTACACAGGTCAAGGAAAACATAAAAAAACATTTTATTTTATTTTTAACTTTACTGGCCAAAAATATTGTATTTTTATTGTAAATATTGTAAGTGGAAGGATCAAGTATTTGCAAAAGTATATATAATATTCTGCTATTTATATCCTGAAAAGGGTCTGCAGTATCTAACAAATTGTAATTTTAAAGTTATGTTCTCTATCACAACAATTAAGGTCATTGCATTCTAGCAGCCACCTATGTGGTTTCTTTATTATCCTTCTTTCAATTAAATACAGAAAAAATGTATTGAATACAATACATCATTGTCATGATTAGCGGCACTCTGCTCTTGTTAGGACTGACTATACCTTGTTAGAGATCAGGTGTGCTCATTGGCTCAATGCTATAAAGACCCAATGAGTCAGAGCAATGCACTTATGTTCAGGTTAAATCCACCTAGCTGTTACACTCATAGTAGAGAGAGAGTAGAGTGATCTTTTATTATCCCACGAATGGGAAATTTGCCAGGCTCTTATAAAAGGACAGGTGCAATAGAAGAAGAAAAGAAAAATATATTAAAAAATATAAAGATATAGAGAAAGAGTAATAAAGTGCAGAGAAAGAGTAGAGAGTCATAAATAAATAAACAATAAATTATAAATTATCTATCTATCTATCTATATATCTATTCTTTCCATATATATATATATATAGCAGGTATATATATATATATATAAAGATAGTATATATATATATATATATATATATATATATATATATACACATATACATATCTACTCATACAACACACCATAGTTTTAAAAAATTTGTTTGCTTTAGCCTATAATTTATAGTCTTAAATTAATATTGTACATGATCGCACCACCTTACGATTTACTGAGTTGTACCTCCTAACAACATCAGTAAAGACCTTTAATATCCTGGAAAATTTTATTTTTATTTAAAATACAAAAAAATATTTTGCCAAGTCCAATCCAACAGCCTCTACTGAAGTAGAAGAAAACCGATCAAAAACAGATACATGCAATAAGTAAAAGTAATAATAGAGATAATGTAATAGGCTACAGTGTAATAGATTGATTAAATTCACTGTAATCATATTTTAGATTTCTAAACTTCACCAGCTCTGGTCCATTGTAAAGAAACATTTTGGGGTGTACTTATGTATAAATGTATACAACTAAAAGTGTAGGATTATGTAGTGTTGAATAAAGTAATTCTCATCGAAATAGATTACAGCTATTTAAAAGGAAAAAATTAACTCAGACACAGAAATATGCATGACAAGTCACTGAACCACACACCCATGCAGTCTTCCATAGGACACTATATATCCCACTCCCACACATATATATTATGTATCAGTCTCCTCCTTCACACACACACACACACACACACACACACACACACACACACACACACACACACACACACACACACACACACAATACGACCCCATAGAGCAAACTGCCATACTCATATAATAGCACTCCCACACAGAGGCAAATTCTCTCTTACTGTTTTTCAAAGGTGTGCTCTTTGCCTCACATATGTGTGCTCACACACTCACAAGCACAAATGACTGCAGTTACTGTATTGAACAGCCCACACACTAGCTATACACAGCAGCAAAGCGCACCCACTGAACTCAGGAAAAAAAAATGACTGTAAGCAAGAGCTTCCAAATCCCCTTAAACACCAACACACATTACATTAAAAGAAGGAAAGGGGAGCTGATGGAGTGAATTTCCATAATATTTCAACTTTGAGTAGTTTTACTTGAGCTATGATTTAGTCTGGGCCAATACCCCGATTTTATTGCTGCTATGTTTATATTAAATTGCAAAAAAATGAATCGTAGAAGCACAAACACAGCGCGTACTGCTGGTGGAGAAATAAATATCAAAGGTACTCTACAGAGTGAGACTGAAAAGCTTAACACAAACAGGAAAATTCGTGGCACTCTTGGTGGGAAAAAGATTCTAAAGGATTGACCACAAAAGAAAATGTTAACTGAAAACTAAACAAAACTTAATGGTTGTTGTCCTCACAGCATATATTATGTGGTGTTCAAATCAGCGTGCCAGCGTAACACTAATATGTCTGGACTGAGAGAATGGAGAAGACCATGGAAACCTGGCGGGTTATACAAATCTAGATCATAATCCTAATCCAACTCCAATCTTCAAGACATTCAATGGGCCACTTACTGTCTCCGTAGAGTGGATGTGCTGTTGGTTCCTGTGCTGTCGGTACGCTCCAGCCGGCCCCTCTCCTTCTCCACAGGGGTCGAACCGCACGAAAGACCTCGGGTCAGCCTGGTGTGTGTTCTCCGAGCTGGGCCAGGCACAGTGGACGAGGGTATGTTGCTGTTGTGGTGGATGTTGTTGACGTTGTGGTTTGTCAAAGACGAGCACTGGTTGGGTTTTGAATTCTGCTCGTGGTTCTGGTTCTTGGCTGTGAGTTCGCCTCCAGGCTCCGGTCGAGAGACGCAGGTCCTGGCTCCTGGCTGACACGGTCGAGCTGTGTCTCGAGCCTCAATACGGCGGCGCTGTGTCTCCAGAAGCTTGGCCTGGTTCTCAATGATGTTGTTGAGCTCCAAGAGGTACTCGACAGCCCGACTTGGGCTGTCTGCGTTGGACTCCATGACACAGACCTTGGAGTGAGGGACACTAAAGTGGTCTTCAGAACTCCCCCCCACCTGGATGATTCAGTGGGGGGGAGACAACTGCATGGATGGAAGTGCTAAGTGCAGTACAGGCAGTTCTACTGACCCTGCTAGAAGAACTCAGATCTCAGTGGCTTGATGAGATGAAAACAACAATTAGGTCACTGTTTGGGTCATTCTGAATTTTGGTCCATTATGGCATAGTGAGGAAAAGGAAGAGTCAGCGAAAGATATTCTTTAGAGTGAGTCCAGTCAAGAAAGTACTGCTGAAAAGTCAAACTCAGGCCAAGGTTCTTCCATCATTTTAAGGTGCAGCTGCTGAATTCAGCCATTTGAGGAAAAAAAATGACAAAGAAATGAAGAAAAACATTGTTGCTCAGCTTGACAGGGAGTCCAAAAATGGCAGCACAGCAACAGGAATGCTAAAATATATACAGGCCAAAATAAAGACTTCCCGAAGGCTCTGCTTAAATCAGCTTGATTACATGAAACTATCCACTGTTTGGTGAGGTTTGAAACAACTAAAATACCAAAGAGCTGAAGGTGGTGGAGCAAGTGGGAACATATTTTTAGAACAACTTTATCTTCATTTGACATCTCAGAAAAAAAAATCGCAAGTGAATCTATAAGAATTTGCCATTAATAATAATAATAATAATAATAATAATAATCGCTGGACGAGGTTGTGGTTTAGCTTAGCGCACTCGCTCCTGATTAGCTTGAGGTTTAACCGATAAAAACGCTACACAGATGAGCACATTAAACAAAACCTTATAGGGGTGGGTTTTCTCGACCGAGCTAGACTGACTGGGGGACACTAAATGAAGAAATAAGTTTAGAAAGAGATCCCACACCGCACTGCTCTCCTCGCTCCTTCCTTCCACCCCATGGCGGAGTCTCGCGCGCAAAGGAGCGCACGCGCTTCACTCGCTCGCGCTTCCCCGCCGTTTCACCGCGCAGAGAAACGGACGGCGAACTGACGGGAAGCTTCTCCTTTAAGACTCCACTTTTACCAGCGCGTTTGACCTCATCTATGGAAACCAGGCGAAAAGAGTAAGAGCTACACGGTGTGTCAAGTTCGCGCGCGCAAAAACAGAGCCCTGGTTCTCTCCTCTCCTCCAGTCGGAGTTTGACTCCGATAAAGTGTCGGTTGCTTGTTTTTGAGCCCAAACCTGTGTTTACACTGTCAGCGCCGGTTCCTTGGCGACCGTACAGACAGAGCCTACCTCCATGAAACGAGCAAACCTCCCGCCGCTCCGCCTGACAGCGGCTCTTCCTCCCGCGGCCCGAGTTCACTCCGCCATCCCGAGTCCCAGAACAGGTGAGCGGAGGGAGAAAGTCTCAGGTGGGCTCGCGAGACCCCCCGAGAGCTGCGGAGGGATATGAGTGAGTGGTAAAGGCAGTGAAACGGCCCCCAGCACCTCTGACGATCAAACCTGAAGGTGTGGAGGAAATGAAATGTACTGCGCCTCTCTCTCTCTCTCTCTCTCTCTCTCTCTCTCTCTCTCTCTCTCTCTCTCTCTCTCTCTCTCTCTCCTCCTCCCCTCCCTCTCTCTCTCTCTCTCTCTCTCTCTCTCCTCCCTCTCTCTGCTTGCTCTATTTTTCTCTGTATCCTCTTTTGCTCTCTATCTCTCTCTCTCTCTCTCTCTCTCTCTCTCTCTCTCTGTCTCTCTCATATATACATATATATATATATACATATATAACAGACACACACACACACACATATATATATATATATATATATATATATATATATATATATATATATATATATATATATATTTATTATTATTAATAATATTAATAAATAAAGAATAATAAATTGTGACGGTCAGATTTCACACTGCGCATTCGATCCAGTTTACTGCAAGAGGAGGAAAAAGAAACCAAAAAGTAAAGACTCGTTGGGCATCGACTCACACCCTGTATGTGATGATAGGTTTATAAATGCTCTTAATCTCGGCTAATACCTACAGCTTCTGCTCTCTCCTCTCTCCCCTGTCCCTTCTCTTGCTCTCTTTCTTTCTCTCGCCCTCCCCCTGATCCTTTATTTTCCACCTCTCTAGTTATTCAGTAAGCTCAACTTCATGGTGTGCAAGGATGTTCTCCCTGAAATAATGAGTGTGAATATCTCAAAACCCTCTTACACCTTTAGAGAGTCCTGCTCTAAAACAATCCTGCTGTTTTTCATTTCTAAATTGTTATGTATAATCCAAGTTGCAAACATATATTCAGAGTGGTTTGGAGCGAAATAGTTCCATCCAGTGTAAAACCAGGAATCACTTCTTCTGCTCAGATATAATCATTTCATTTTCCATCCAATGTAAACAGCAAACATTCACTGGAGGTCTGATTTTTTATGTGTAATGTTGGTAATGAGCGCTGTCGCAGTAAGAAGGCTCTGGGTTCAGTTTACAGGTGGGGATTGTGTTGGTGTGACATTCAATTTGTGTGCAAGCACTTGTAATCAGGATTTTCTCCACAGGAGCAGGTGGAGTGCCATGCCAGGAGGGTATTCACATTTCTGAGACAACAACTGCAAGTAATTAAGTGAAATATATCATAATTATTCATACCCTGAAGCCGTTTTCTTATAGGAGGAGCCCCTCTTTGGCATTGGGACCCACAAAATCTTAATCAGCACATCTGTATGGATGGATTTTTTGGGTAATATTGCTTTTCTAATATTTGCAAAGCAATTCACACAAACTCCTGCAGCGTTCTTTAAATTATTGATGGATTAAAACTTTCTTTTTTTTTTTTACCATTTCTTCAAACACTTGCATGTTTCACTGTGTACACATCCTTCCAGCTTTTACTAAATCACACCATCAGCTTTTAGAACATAGGCATAACCCAAAGGAGCAAGTCGACACAAGTCTTTTAACTTTACATTTCTGTCTGTTTTGAAGATGCACATGATGGTGGTATCCATACTAACAACCAAGGTTGATGATATTCATCCAGTCTCAGTGACACATTCTTTAAAAATACTGGGTCATTCAGTAGGCCTTAAAAGCTTGTAAATCTCACCTATCGCATGCACTACTATGGCCACTCTTTTGCAAATGTTAATTTGTCCTATAGGATTTTAGAGCTCTAAATGGCGAATAAAATTTTCTCACGTGAGTAACAATCTGTGTTCACTAAGATGGGTTGTATAAAAAGGGTTATGTGTTTTCATAAAATACTTTGCTTCCATCTACTGTTCAGGAAGGAAAGTGTTTTTAGTGCTTTTTTAAAAAGAGAGGTTGAAACAAAATGTAACAATCACTCCTCCAAACAGTCCATACAGTCAATGTTAAGATCTAAACTGAAAAAAAAAAAACTTTTTTCAATTCTTCGGGTTCGGGATGTCATGAAAATCCATTACGCATATTACCCTTTGCAGTCTGCAGGAGTGTTTCAGACAATCTAAACAGAGATACTTTACATCATATCTGGTGTTAAAGGCACAGTAAGAAAAACGGCATCTTTTTCTTCTTCTTTTGGCTGCTCCCATTTAGGAGTCGCCATAGCGGATCATCCGTTTCCATTTTTTTTCTGTCCTCTGCATCTTCCTCCTTCAGACCGACGACCTGCGTCTCCTCTCTCACTATGTCTCACCTTCCCTTTTAATCTTGCTGGTGCCTGTCTGTCACAAATCACTCTGGCCACTCCTCTCCACCCATTCCAACCTGCCTACACTCTCTTCTTCACCTCTCTTCCACACTCGCCATTAATCTGAAGTAAGAAAAACAGCATGTTTAATTCTAATGGGTCAAGAGGGCTGGAAAATGGCACCAATGGTACATGCCTTTTATTTGTACATGAGAGGAGCGTTAGGCTTTTCTTTTTTTTGGAAGAAGAACTCCCAGGGACAAGAAAAACTTGTATGGATAAAATGTGACATAAATTTAATGAAATGAAGACATTCTGACCATAGATCTCGCAAATGAAGTGTATATGTGAAAGTGTGGATGTAAGGAACAAGAGAGAATGTGAAAGAATGATGAATTGAAAGAATGTGTAAAAAGACAGCTTTACAGGCAAACTGAAGTATTTCCTCTCTAATAAAAAAACAAAACAAAAAAAAAAACAACAAGAAAGCAGCATTTAGGTACTTAGGTATTTTAGATACATGAATATTTATTCCTTTATTTTAATGTGGTACCTGCATTTGGGTTACAATTGTACATAATAACAATCATAACAGAAATATAATAATGTTCATCATTTTTATGGCAAAACTGTACACTTGTTTAGACATTCATATTTATATATATTTATATATATTTACAGTACATACATAGCCATATATGACTACAGATAAATTGTGAAGGTCAGATTTCACACTGCACATACAGTTTACTGCAAGAGGAGGAAAAATAAACCAAAAAGTAAAGACTCATCTGGCATCGACTCACACCCTGTATGTGGTGAAAGGTTTATAAATGCTCTTAATCTAGGCTAATACCTACAGCACACAGATCAGACGACCACTGAAACAAACCCCAGGCCTGCTGGGAACGTACAACGTATACGTTTAACTGAATCGTTTAAAACGACGACATCATACATGTCTGTAGTAGTACACGCTTGGCATCTGGCACTGTAATATTATTTATTGAGTACAAAATCTCTTACATGAACTTGTTGCATTTTTACCCCATTTAAACTGTACATGGGTCAATTCTTAACTTCCTTATTTGCTTCATTATAGTTATTGATTAATTATTAGCAGCCAGCAGTTTAAGGGTTTAAAATATTAGACTCCTTCATCTCCAGTGGAAATAAAGCTTGTTTAATCCCAAGACCATAACTAGTCTACACTAGATCAGGGATGAACTGCATGTTGCGCATTCCCCCCATTAGGTAAGTTACACCTTATTAGGCAAGGATGCAAACGCACAGAACTCTTTTGCCTTCTTATCAACAAGCATATTTCAATAGTAGAGGCAGAAGGTTATCTCTGAGAATAATCTCAAAATGCTTTTGGTTGGCTTGAAGTTACTGTACAAATTGCACAATTGCACTCATAGTTCCAGTGGTAAAGATTTTCTGCTGTCTTTGGTTAAAAGATGAATAAAACAGCCTCAGTCAGTAAAAGGACAAACTTCTTAAAGCTGAAGTCCAGGAGTTACGTCCAGCCCAGAACATCAACTAGGAAAGTTAAAGGAGATTGATGGCTCTTAAGTTTGTGGAGCTGGGTGCAGAGCTTCAGCACAGGGGACATACATAGCTGCTGTTTGGTAATTTCTGGCTTTCTAGTTCAGAGCTGCAATACTAGGCAAGACACAATTTTGGCATTCAGTTACACGGTTCTAAACCACTGGCCTTCCCCACACTTGTGAACATTATATTATGGATGGTTTTCATGTAGTCTACAAATGGGATCATGCAAATTTTAGCGTGAACTTTCCGAGAGTGCCAAAGATGTAGGCATCCAAAATTTTGCTTATGGAATTACTTTAGATAAAGCTGGAAATTCTGTGCCATTTTCAAATTTGACTGTTTTTCGATCGGTTGTCCAAAATCTTCTCACTGTTGCTTTTGGCTACACTTCAGTGAAGGATGGCATTTTTAAGGCTTACATGACACCTACATAACCGTGACAACTGCCATAAACGTACATTAGCATTTATCCAAGCCTACTTCTACAAACATCAGTTGAAAGGAAACTGACACTTGTTAAAAATAAAGTGTAATGGTTAGCACTCTAGACTTTGAATCCAGCAATCTGAGTTCAAATCTCTGTGGGACCTCATCCTTTCGGGGCAGCAGTGGCCTTGTGGTTAAGGAATAGGCCCTAGGATCGTATGGTCATGGGTTTGAATCCCAGACCTTGAGCAAGTTACTATCCCCATCATTGCTCCCTGGGTGCTTCAAATAGCTGCACCCTGTTGCACGGTGTGTACGGGTTAAAAGCAGAGGTTGCATTTCGTTGTGTTTCACTGTATGCTGTGTTTCACAATGACAAATAATCACTTTCACGAGGGCTTTTTAAATGTTTATATACAGATTTATACCAGTTTTCATTACAAGTTTAATAAAGGAGTCATGAACACTGCACACTTGTCATTGTACGGTAGAAGGCGCTCTGTTCTGACTGATTACACCTGGGCTCATTGCACATATTGAAGCCCCAGTGGGTCAGAAATGAGGCTAAAAAGCCTTAAAGTTAACGTTGGCTTTTTAGTCCCTTGAGTCTTGTTTTGAGTCCCATGAATAATAAAGTTAAGTTCCTGATCCCTGGCTCCGCGTTGACGTCCTACCTGAACCACACCAGAGTTACAACACTGTAAATGTTTACCACACTTTTAAAAACTCTCCTCAAAAGCCTTAGAGACATGATGTGAAGACATCAAGCACTTCACAGCACATGAAGTCAGTACAAGTCAGTAGCCTGGTATTCAGAGACCAGAGATTTGGACTGGGCATGTAATTTTGTGGTGCTGTTTGAAAATGTAGTCAAGAATGCCTTATGCTCTTACAGTTATACAATGCACCTTAACAAGTACTGTAAATTAATGTACATTTACGACTTTATCAAATCTGACACTTTTATCCAGTGACTTAAATTGGCAAATGACAGGGGAAGTCTCTCTGGTGGTACCTGGGGTTAAGGGCTTTGATCAGGTGCTTAAAAGATATTACTGCTGGAGATAAAATAGACCTAGACTCAAACCCACAGCCTGTTGCTCCACAGTTGAGGGTCTTACTACATATACTAACAGAACAGAACAGAAACAATGGTTCAGAGTGGTGAGAATATAAGTGTGCAAAATGTTGCCTTTTTATGTTTTAACATAAAAAGCTGTCTTTTTAATAATGTTCCAAATATTGCTCTTGATTTTGTTATGTAATGATTAGGTCAGCATTTTGAACAGAGAACCTGCATTTGGGATTTAAGCCTGTGTCCCTCTGTGGCAGTTGCATGTTTCTGCATTTTCTAAGACGTCCCAGAAACCCTTCCATTCATGGCTGCATAGTTTCCAATATTTAACATATGACATCATAGGAAAATGTGACTTTCAAGCGGTCGTGCGAGGTCATCATTCATATTTTAGGCTGCACAGGTCACTGAGATCACAAGAGCAAAGGTCAACAGAAAGGTCGAGGTTTAAGCAAGCAAGGCAACGATAAGGGCATGTAGGACTAAGTTCAATATGACCTGTCTTATAAAGCACTCAACTAACTCCTTACAAATATATGTCTGTTTACACAGTAGACCTGTCAAGATCCCATATATTCATAAACATTTTCAGTATAAAGGTCCAAACCCAATAATTGCTATTACAATTATTTGCTATTCATTTATGTGTGTATATATATCATTTATGTGTGTATATATATATATAAATGTTAGGTTCAGGCATTTTATTGCTTTAAGGTAAGAGAGAACTATATCTCATCCACTTTCTCTAGCTACAGTAACAAGCTATAGGAGACCTTACCATTTTAAAGGGAAGAAAAAAGAGGAGGGAGACCAGATAAATAAGGGTGCTTTTTCTGTTAGCAGGTGACACTGCACGCAGCCAGAACTCAGCAGGGAAAGAAACATCAGGCACATAATAGGAAAGCACACAGCGGCAGAAAGCTTACAAGTGCTCATGTCAAGATAAAAAGAGAGAGAAAGAAAGAGGGGGAGAGAAAACAGGTTAGACATCATTTTTCTGCCTCCCACCTTTTAAATATGTTAATATTGTATATGCTCTGTGCTTGCCTTATGCTAAGGACCACAATATGATTGCACTTTTTTAAATATGAGAACTAACCTCAGTTTTACTGTAATTAATCGGTCATCTTTTTGTGGATACAAAGGCACTTTTGGAGCTGGATTAGTTTTATCACAGCAGAGCTATTTCATTTGAAGGTGAGTTCATTGGATGGTTCATATATGGAGAAATTATCTTTGTAATTTCTCCAAATTACAATAGATATTACCATTTGATTCACAGTACTTCCAGCTTGCCTTTTTTAGCATCCGAGGTCAAGTGTTTGGAGCCTCAGCAAGATGTTTTTAAAAGTGGCTACGCAAATGATAGGGCTGAATGGATATCTTGTTGCAGTATATCTGAGTAGTATTGTGACTTATTAAAATGTCAACAGTTTCCATCAATTAATTTCTATGTTGCAAAAACAACCAACTACATCTTAAGGATAATACAGCAAGTGTAGAGTGCCAGGCTCACAATTCTTTGTTGTTCTTTTTCATGTAAATGTTTGAATGTTTGGTTGTTCTTATTCAAATCATGCTGCATTCAATTTGTGCTTGCTAATGGTATATACCAATATTCCCTCATGGAGTGTTCTGTTCAAATGGCCAATGACGTCATATCCTCAAATGATTCTGAATGATGCACTAGTTTGTGAGCTATGACATAATTTGAACTTTCATCTTTTTCACCTAGAGAAAAAAGCTTGGTGAACGTGGCAAAATGCATGCCTTTCAATGTGATTTATGTGCCTTTTAATTTCACAAACAAAAAGCTAAATAATTAAGTTTTGGTATACAGATTCTTGCCGTGAGTACTCAAAGGCAGCATTAATTAACCAGCCTTGTGTTGATTTACGACATACTTAAAATTGTGGCTGTCTTTATTAGAAAATTGCATTCTTGGAAACGGCAATTTCAGTATAAAAAGGTTTCACTATTTAGCCAAACTAACTAAATTAACTAAACTAACTAAATAACTGACTGTAATTACGTGTCAGTCACATTCTGATGAACTCTTGATTCTTTGGAAGAGGCAGCAGCTCTGACAAAACAATTAATTGAAAATAAAGAATTAAGATGGTGTGTGTATCTTCTGCAAGCAAATTAATGAAAGTTTGTCAGAAAGTGTCCATTAATTATATATTCAACATAAAAAAATAATTTATTATTCCAAAAATATGGCCATATCTTACAGGCTACTCTGCAGATTTGGTCATGGATGAACCATGTCTAGAACACCCCCTTAGGATTCACTAAAGATGTAAAATTAATCCAGCTCAGTTAAGGCCTTACTTGACGCCTTACATGAAATGACATTACATGACCAAAATGACCTCCTTCAGGAGATGTAATCCTGACTTCTTGCTCCTCCCACTCTTCTCGCCGTCAGTCTGTTCCTCTCCATCACACCGGTAAGTGTGTGTGTGTTGGGTTTGAGCCAGGGGCCTGGCAGTATGGGGCTTGGGACCCCTGAACTGTATCCTTCATTCAGATTTACAGAGAATCCAGAGATACTGGAGGCTGAAACACTAGCATTAGAAACACTCACTTCAGATTCCGTATCTCCGTATTCTGACTCAGGGGACATGAGGAAGGAGAAAGCAGCCCGCCGGCACTTGGAGGCCCCAAGGGGCCCCTGTGAGGACAGGGTGTTGTCAAGGGTGCCAAGACTAGATTGCAAAGTGCTGTAGGGTCTAGAGTCTCCTTCGCCTTTCCACACTCTCTCTCTCCCCAACTCGTTTGCCATCATCTGCTCCGTTTCGCTGTCCAACTCACCCGCCAGCTCTTGGCCGCTGTCTCTATCACTCTTCATCTTGCTATCTCTCTCTATTTCCCTGAAAACCAGCCCATCCTCTTTTTCCCACTCTCTTTCCTTCTCTCTGCTTTGACTTGCTGTTTTCTGCTTAGGAATGGGGAGATTCTCATTGTGCAACTTCTGCTCTCTTCTGGGATTTCTCGTTCTCTCACTCTTAAGTTTTCTCACTCTCTCATTACTTTCACCCCTCCTCTCTTTCTCCCCTTGCTTCACTCTCCTGGTCTCCAGTCCTCTATCCACTGTTCCATCCTCCTCTTCTTCCTCAGTTTCTTCTTTGTGCCTGTTTCTGGATAAACTGCGAAAGCCTTGGGTCCTCCTCCTCTCCTTTAATCTTCTATTTCTGCCTTCCGTGCTCTTGGCTCTCTCCTTTCTTCCCGGGTCTGACTCCTGCCTCTGCTGCTCTGACTTCCCTCTCTGGCTACGGCTCCTGTCTGGTGGAGGGCTGGGTGTGGTGTCCAGGCGGCGGTGGCTCACTGCAGCCATATGCGGCTGCAGGGCCGGGGACAGGGGGGAGATGGCTGCTCTGTGATCATGGCCTGGAGAGAGAGAGAGAGCGAAAGAGAGAGAGAGAGACAGAGAGAGAGAGCGAGAGAGAGAGAGATGGGATAAAATTACAAATGAGAGAATGAAACACATACAAAAAAAAATCTGTGATACTTCATAATCATGTTAACACATACATTCTAAGACTAATTATTAATTTTATTGTACTGTTTTTTTCATGTATTAAACTCTGTAATGTAGAAGGGATTTTACTGGCCAGGTAAATGGTGCAATATATATTACAGAGTGAATGGTCATATCATGAATGTTTAGGCCAGCATCCATTCTCCATAACAATAACAAAACAGCACATGGCCTTGTGTAGCAGGTATTATTATTTTGTCAGTATGAAGTGGAATGGATCAGGACTTTCTTTACTAAGAGGTGTAATGGTGTAATGCTTAACCATTCCCTTATGTTTTGAGTAGATTACACCATCTACACAGTTGAAACTATGTTCTAAGAGATTTAGATGTATATTTTAAGTCATTACATTTACATTTTATATTAGATGTGTTTTACATATTTTAGTAAGTAGTTCCATAGTTTATAGTTAGATAGCACTTGTTTAGCCTTTGTATATGACACTCTTGAAAAGCATTTACTTTGCAGTGGAAGAGTTGTTTGGCAAAAAAAATAAAATCACAAAATACATGATCAAAAACCTTTGCAAAAAACTGATTCACCTTACAACTATTAAAGTTCCCTTTGTATTTAGTAATATTCTATACAACTTTATTCAACAACCTTACTTTTTAAAAAGCTTCAAATAAGCTGTAAATCTTGTTCTATAGTCCCTGTTATATTGAAGACAGCAACTCAGAAGTTGGAGGTCTTAAGAAACATTGTAGGCAGAAAACTTCCCAATTACGACATGGTCATGAAAGCAGCATTAGTACAGTTTGAAGGGCATGGGACTTTTAAGATCAGAGTAATACTAGTGATACTATACACTGACATATGAACTACAAAATACCAATTTACCAGTTCTTTTAGTTTAATTTACTTTTTCTTGTTATTACCTTTATCTTATGATACTCCAATAAAAAGTTCACAGTTTTTTATTAGAGCACTGGCTAATGGCACAGTGATGCTTGATGGAGGGCAATACATGATCGACAAACAGTAAAAGACGAAAAGGAAAAGACGCGCAGACACCCTTAAAAAGATATGTTAGTTAACAGAAAAACAAGGAGACAGATGTAGAGAAAACAGGAAAATGGGAGAACTAACAGGAACAACTACCAACCGCGTGTTCTCTGTCCGTCCGATCACATAGAAGCAAGGTTCACCCAGCTTGGAGTTGGTCATACAGAGCGAAAGGCTGGAAAGTTCCACTGAGAGGTACAAGGAGAGAGAAAGAGAGAGAGAAAAGTACAGAATACCTCAGTCAAGAAAAAGTGAAGTATGTAAGGTAAGGAATTAAAAAATATGAAGAGCTCAGAAAAAAGGGTAGTGTGGGATGGAAAAGAAGAGAAGAGAAAGGGAATGAAGCAAAAGGTGATAAGATAGCCCAGAAAACATGGACAGGGTGAAGGGAAAAAAACAAACAAAAATGTTAAGAAGATCAAAGGATAAAGATAAGAATGTATCAGAAATAAAAGGTGAATGAATGATTATAAAAAGTGATTGCAAAAGGAAAGGGGCAAAGGGAACCAGATGTTAGTAAATACGAGGAAAATAAAACACAAATGGCAATTCAGTATTATCAGAACATCTGCTTGTGTCGTTACATCATTATAATCCTTTACACAATGCTTTTTAAAAATCTGCGCTCTTTTAGAACATCTGGCTTCTTCATGATAAATGGGCTGTGACTAACATGCTAAATGAACACAGCATAGCTGTTTAAATGTGTTTTGGCTTTGATTAGAAAGGTACCCCTGCTCAGAATACAGTCGGCCTTACCATAGTCCGGTACGTATCCATTGCCCTTCTTCAGGATGAGATGGATCCTTTGACCTGCTGTCCTAATCTGCTCCACCGCCTGACTGTGGGTCATTCCTGTTGTGCTGTGTCCATTGATCTCCACTAACTGATCACTCACCTGAAACATTTATCAGCATCTCATTGTGTAAAACATGGAATAAATAAATCTAGCAGGTGATTAAGCCTCCCATCTGTTATGACAGGAAATCACATTTTAAGATTTTTTAAAATTTTTACATTTTACAGATCACACTCTGCTTTATTAACATGTATTAAACATACATGAACTAGGATTCACTGTTAAAAATGCTTGACAATGCATAGAGATACAATATGTTTATTGATATTTTGACAAATGCGTTAAATGTGATAAAATAATCTGAATCAATGCTGAATCAAAAATAGCTCAACCTTTACATTTTTGTCCTTAAAATATATGAAACACACACACACACATACACACACCTGTATCTTGCGGCTGCGTGAGGCTGGTCCTCCTTCCATCAGGCCCAGAACATAAAGACTCATGTTATATTCACTCCCCCCTCTCAGACTAAAGCCAAAACCAGTGGGACCTCTCTCAAGATCCACACTGTAATACCGTGAAGTGTCCTGCTGTGTTTGTGAGAGAGAGAAATACAGAGCAAGAAATACAGATTGAAAATGTCAGATTCAGGTAGTCATGTATTGCATTGCCAACTATGCTTGGAGTAAGCATAGATTTTAAGAGGGTGATTTTTTTTTACCTCACCTTCTGTTTAAACCTGTGAGATTTCCGGCTTTTGTAGTTGGGATCATAGTCAGAGTTATCAGAGGAATCTGCAAACAGAAAACAGACAAGGAGGGATGGAATGTGAGAAAGCACAGTCAAAGATTTTAAATCTAGAGTTATAAATACATTATATATGCAGAGACACACTGCCTGGCCAAAATCTAGATTTAACTAAGATAATTTATTTAACTAAGTAACTACGTAAGAGCTTTCAAAGAGCATTGGATAAGTACTGCAGTAATTAATATGCCAACATAGTTAATTCTAGTCCAGACCTTAACCCCATTGAAAATCTTGGACTGTGATGGAGACACAAGCAAAGACCTGCATGTGTCTGTGTTACTTTTTTCTGATTCCGAGGTTTTGGGTTTATGTGTGCACTTGTACTACGTCACTCACGAGCAGTGGAGCGTGGGACGATAGTGAGACGGAGTGTGTTTCCAGCTCTCCTCAGTATCTGTGCCAGCTCCCTGTGGGGCAGGGTGACTACACTGCGTCCTTCGACCGCTTCTAGCCGGTCCCCTGGACGGATCTGCCCGCTCCGTGCTGCAGGACTGCCCCGACGTACAGTCACAAAGCGGTGAGGCAGGAGAGATGTTGCTGGAGAGACAAAGCAGGAGAGAGATATTTTGAATTATCAGTACAAGATGAATACCTACATCTTTGTCAGTTCTGTGCATGATAAACTCATGCCAGTGACACCAATTTGACCTTTCCATGTTCAGACAGATTCTTTAGGAGCATCTGTTTGGCTGCATAGCATACTGGGGATGAAGGCTAGGTGCAAGGCTACAGCAAAAAAGTTGCCAGCTCATAGCAAGGCAGAATCATAGACAAACAAACACACACTGACATCTAGAGGGCAATTTTGCATCTCCAGTCCACCTAACACACATGTCTTGGGACTGTGGGAGGAAACCAGAGCGACTTGAAACCCACTCAAACAAGGCAAGAACTCCACACAGGAAAGACCTGGACCACCCTGTCTGGGACTCGAGCCCAGGATGTTCTCATGAGATGACAGTGCTCCCTATTGTGCCGCTTAATAATAAGAAAAATGACATATTTGCATGCAGAGCAAAAAAAGGAATATTTAAAAGTAAGAAAGAGAAAATTCAAGAAACAGGGAGGAGGAGAGAGATAGGTGAGGGTGGATTTAAAATTCTCATTACAATGTTTTCATCACTGTCCAAATAACAATCATAAAGCAGTAAACCTTCAGCTGTCACTTATAACTTCCTTTGTCTGTCATTATAAATAATGAACAAACAATTCAGGTGAGTCAAACAGCTCTATATGAGGTGCCAGGAGGATGCTGATGGTAGCCAGCCATTCTAGAGCTCTAATAGACATCCAGCTATGAATTCTGGCCCAAGATAAACCAGTCAGGGCTAATAACTCCAAGCCAGTGCCATTTTACTAGTAAGGGTCAACCCATCTCAGCCCTGTCTAAAGGGAATATGTTTATAAAAATAAGGTGAGATGAAAATTTCAACCAATGAAATGGAATAAATACATAAAAAAAACTTTCTATCATATAAAGGCTGAAAAACAGATATTCATGTGCACACACTCAAACACACAATCAGACACACAAACCTACTGAGGCAATATTTTTCTTAAATAGTATAGTACCCATGAGAACCCAGCCACTAGGGATGCACAAGCCAGTGTATTTCTTCGTGCCGGTCCCAAGCCCGGGTAAATGGGGAGGGTTAAGTCAGGAAGGGCATCCGGTGTAAAACTTTGCCAAATCAATATGCGGACAACAATACAGAATTTCATACCGGATCGGTCGAGGCCCGGGTTAACAACGACCGCCACCAGTGCTGTTAGCCTACAGGGTGCTTGTGGAAATTGGACTACTGTTGGCCAAAGGAGAAGAAGAAGAAGAAGAGGAGGAAGGCATGTCCAGATGGAGAAGGAGAGAAAGAAGGGGCGCTCTGCCCCACAGGCTCACAGCACCACCAGGCATGTCCAGAGGGATGAAGGAGAGGAGAGTGGAAGTGGAAGTGAAGGTAGGGACTTTGAACATTGGCAGCATGACTGGTAAAGGTAGAGAATTAGCTGATATGACGGAGAGAAGAAAGGTTGACATCTTGTGTGTGAGAGACTAAATGGAAGGGTAGTAAGTCCAGGTGTATTGTAGGAGGTTTTGAACTGTTCTACCATGGTGTAGATAGAAGGAGGAATGGGGGAGGTGTTATCCTGAAGGAAGAGCATGTGGAGAGTGTTTTGGAGGTGAGGAGGGTGTCAGGTAGGGTGATGAGTTTGAAGCTGGAAGTTGAAGGTGTGATAATGAATGTTATTAGTGCTTATGCTTCACAAGTTGGTTGTGAGATGGAAGAGAAAGAAATATTCTGGAGTGAGTTAGATGAAGTGATGGAGTGTACCCAAGGGGGAGAGAGTGATGATTGGTGCAGATTTTAATGGTCATGTTGGTGGGAACAGAGGTGATGAGGAGGTGATGGGTAGGCATGGTGTCAAGGAGTAGCATGTTGTAGCTAAACAGCATAGGATAGTAGTCTGTAGGATGACCTTGGAGGTCAAGAAGAGGAGGAAAGTGAGGGCAGTCGAGGATCAAGTGGTGGAAGCTGAAGGAGGAGGACTGCAAGGTGGAATTCAGGCAGGAGTTAACACAGGCACTGGGAGGTGTTGAAGAGCTACCGGAAACTACTGCAGAAGTGATAAGGCAGACAGCTAGAAATGTACTTGGTGTGACATCTGGAAGGAAGAAGGAGGATAAGGAAACCTGGTGGTGGAACCAAGAAGTCCAGGAGTGTATTCGAAAGAAGAGGGAGGCAAAGAAGACATGGGACATACAGAGAGATGAAGAAAGACAGGTGTACAAGGAGATGAACCGCAGGGCGAAGAAAGCAGTGGCGAAGGCCAAAGATAAGGTGTTTGATGAATTGTATGAGAGGTTGGACAGTAAAGAGGGAGAAAAGGACCTTTACCGATTGGCTAGACAGAGAGACAGATCTGGGAAAGATGTGTAGCAGGTCAGGGCGATTAAAGATAGAAATGGAAACGTTCTCACAGGTGAACAGAGCTTGTTGAGCAGATGGAAGGAATACTTTTGAGATTGGATGATGTGAGGATACTGAACCAGGAAGTGCAGCAAATAAACAAGTAAGGGTGGAAGTAAGGGCAGCGATGAAGAGGATGAAGAATGGAAAGGCTGTTGGACCAGATGACATACCAGTGGAAGCATGGAGATGTTTAGGGGAGATGGCAGTGGAGTTTCTGACCAGATTGTTTAACACAATCTTGGCAAGTGAGAAGATGCCTGAGGAGTGGAGATGAAGTGTATTGGTACCGATCTTCAAGAATAAGGGTGATGCACAGAGCTGTAGTAACTATAGAGGGATAAAGTTGATCAGCCACACCATGAAGTTATGGGAAAGAGTAGTGGAAGCTAGGTTAAGAAAAGAGGTGAGAATTAGTGAACAGCAGTATGGTTTTATGCCGAGAAAGAGCACTACAGCTTCAATGTTTGCTCTGAGGGTGTTGATGGAGAAGTGCAGAGAAGGTCAGAAAGAGCTGCATTGTGCCTTTGTGGACTTGGAGAAAGCATATGACAGAGTGCCTAGAGAGGGACAGCTCAGGTTAGACGTCTTGGAGACAAGGTTAGAGAAGCAAGGTTGCATTGGTTTGGACATGTCCAGAGAAGAGATAAGGATTATATTGGAAGGAGGATGTTGAAGATGGAGCTACCAGGAAAGAGGAGAAGAGGAAGACCAAACAGGAGGTTTATGGACGTGGTGAGATGCATGCAGGTGGTCAGTTTGAAGCAGGAAGATGCAGATGACTGGAACAAATGGAGACAGTTGATCCACTGTGGCAACCCCTTAACGGGAGCAGCCAAAAGAAAAAGAAGAAAAAGACATCTTTACTATACAATCTCAAGTGAATTCACACTGTCTGCCACAAATTATAGCTTGCATTTACAGCATCTCATGGAGTGTAAAATGCAACATTCGTATAAGTCTGTAGAATACTAGTGTGTACAAAAATGTGTACTTTGGACATCTTATCTACAGACAATGATGAAAAGAATGACTGAGGAAATTAGTATTCCCTTAAAGGAGGCTGTAAAATAAAATTATTTCAAAGTACCCCTGAGTCTTCCTCATAGCAGGGGTGGTGGGGGCAAGATGACAGATGGATGAAGGAAAGTGTGGAGTATCTGAAGGGGACAAAGAGAAGATAAAGTGAATGTCTATGAGAATAATAATTTATCAGCAATGCCAATCTCTCACTCACTCTCTCTGTCTCTGTCTCTCTCTCTCTCTCTCTCTCTCTTTTTCTTTCTTTCTTTCTTTCTTTCTTTCTTTCTGTGTACCTCTGTCAATGTCAGACTGCTTCTTGGGTGGTCTTCAAAGACATCAGTCATTCTTAAATGAACTGAGGAAGATATAACAGCACAGACAAGGGAGTCTAAACCAAAAATATAATGAAAATGCAGAATATAGTGAAAAATGCAGGATGAGCTTCTACATTGGGTGATCTTTCCCAGCCAGTATGATAACAACCCAAACCCATAAGTGCTCAAAGGGCTTATTGCACATGTGTTCCTGTGGAACAGTCTGCACACTTTATTTGTATAGGAGCTTAAGATATGTGACCCAAAATAAAAGTAAAAAAAATCTATTAAATAAAACTGCAAGCTAGAAAAAAAGAGAAATATTTAGAATTATCTTCACAAAGTAAAATAAAATGAGGAGCTTTCTTTAAATACAATTCAAAAATGCATTTTATGCTAGCTGTGTCTTGTGTATCTATGTGACATTAAAACAATAATGTGAATTTCAGTGAATTTAACATTAGTAAATCCTGATTGTTTATTTGCATTATTTTCTTTCCATTGTTAGTTTTTAACTGTTGGATTGATTTCTACAAAGAGCTTTACTAATTGCATAAATTAACTGACAGACAGTTTTTTTTGTCATGTCACGAGTGGAAGCTGGGCTAAAAATGTTCCAGTCATGTGCAGTTGCTACACACAGACTATTTTACTGTTATAAATCCAATGCCTCTGTCCTTAAATTAAGCTCAATATGACTTTCTCCATTAGTGCATGCCTTTAATGGAGAACAGCAAGTCGCCCTGTGCTGACCTACTTAAAAAGACACACACACACACACACACACACACACACACACACACACACACACACACACACACACACACACACAGAGTCTCTTGGGGCTAAACTCTCAGTGAGCAGAGATCTTCATTGATGTTTAATGCTGACTTGCCCAATTTCTATCTCAAAGAAAAATATGCATACTTTTGCAACAGGCAGCAGTTGTAAAATGTAATTCCTCTTGTCTCCTATTAACCCTGGGTCTATCCTGGTAGCAGTCGCAATCTCTTATCCAACAAGGCATTTCATTAGCCAAGTGGATTGATGTTGTGGTTCAATAAGGCTGGATATTAACACTCCAAACTCACTTCTTCTGATCACTAATTGAAGTTAAAAGCCATTCATTCACAATGACTCAACTATTAGACCAGCAAGCTTCCTAAGCTTCCTAGTGAAGTGAAGTGATACGGAGTCATTTTTGCATAGTCTTCACATTCAAAGCATCCATCCATTATCTGCCGCTTGTCCCAAACGGGGTCGCGGGGGAGTGCTGGTGTCCAACCCAGCGCACACAGGGCGAGGACGGGGGACGCACCCTGGACAGGTCGCCTGCCCATCGCAGGGAGGAGTGGGACGGGGACGGCACCTTGCTCAAGGGTACCTCAGGGCAACCTATTAGGAAGGGGTTCGAACCCCCGATCCTCCAATCACTTGGCCGACGCCCTAACCACTAGGCCACCACTGCCCCCCATTCAAAGCATATTGTTACTGATTCGACTCTTAAATTCTGCTGGAGAAAACTTTTCTTTTACATTAACTTTGGTCATGCTTTCAGGCTGTTAGTGAGCATTGATTCCATGAGAAACACAAGATAAAAAGACAGCAACGTATGAAAACAGTATTTTGAAAAGGGCACAAGTAACAGTCTAATAAATATTTTTATAAATAAATAACACATGAGCGCTACAAAGGTGCTGTGGAAACATACAAAGAATAGGTACACCTCACCAACTTCCATTAACACTGTACAGAAATACTTTACTACAGATAAAGTAGTGTCAATTCGAGTACACATGGTTTGTTTTTTTTTCACCACATACACTTGGTTTATACACTGTCCATCCAAAAAAAAGTCACACACTCTAATAATTTGTTGGACCGCCTTTAGCTTTGATTACAGCATGCATTCACTGTGGCATCATTTTGATAAGCTTTTGCAATGTCATGACATTTATTTCCGTCCAGAGTTGCATTAACTTTTTGCCAAGGTCTTGTAGAGATGGTAGGTGGCCATGTGTCCATGTGTGAAAATGATGTCTCATAACCACTCTTTCACAAATTGGGCCTGATGAATCCTGGCATTGTCATCTTGGAATATGCCCCTGCCATCAGAGAAGAAGAAATTCACTGATGGAATAACCTGGTCATTCAGTATATTCAGGTAGTCAGCTGACCTCATTATTTGGGCACATAACCTTACTGAACCTAAGCCTGACCAAATGCAGTAACCCTAGATCACAGCACTGCCCCTACAGACTTGTACAGTTGACATTAGGCATGATGGGTGCGTCACTTCACGTGCCTCTCTTCTTACCCTGATGCACCCATCACTCTGGAAAAGGGAAAATCTGGACTCATCAGACCACATGACCTTCTTCCATTGCTCCAGAGTCCAATCTTTATGTTCCCTAGCAACCTGAAGCCTTTTTTTGTAATTAGTCTCACTAATCAGTGGTTTTCTTAAGGATACACAGCTGTTTAGTCCCAATCGCTTGAGTTCCCTTTGCATTATGTGTGTGGAAATGCTCTTACTTTCACTATTGAACACATTGAACACATTGAGTTCTGTTGTTCTGCTTTTTCTTTTTATTTCACCAAATGTTTAATTGATTGCCGATCAAGGTCATTCAAGATTTTTTTGCGACCACATTTCTTCAGCGAAGATGATGGTTCCCCACTATCCTTCCAGTTTTTAATAATGTGTTGGACAGTTCTTAAACCAATTTTAGTAGTTTCAGAATCTCCTTAGATGTTTTCTTTGCTTGATGCATGGCAATAATTTGACCCTTCTTAAACAGATTAACATCTTTTCCACAACCAGAGGATATGTCATCCAACATGATTGTTTAAGTAATGAGAAGCTATTCAATGCTTCAGTTAGGGTTAAATAACTTGTTGCCAGCTGAAACATTATCATCCATGCATTAATTATCCAATGGGAGGCTCTTACCTACAGTACTGTGCAAAAGTTTTTGGCAGGAGTGGAAAAAATGCTATAAACAAAGAATGCTTTCAGAAATGGAAGTGTTAATCATTTATTTTCATCAATCAACAAAATACAGTAACAATGAACAAAAGAGAAATCTAAATCAAATCAATATTTGGTGTGACCACCCTTTGCCTTCAAAACAGCATCAATTCTTCTAGGTACACTTGCACACAGTTTTTGAAGGAACTCTGCTGGTCGGTTGTTCCAAACATGACTGTGTTTCAACCTCCGTGTGACATTGATGATCATCAGCACCTGTTTGGTAAAACTGGTTGATCATACACCGACTATAATCCTACAAAATCCCTGACTTTGTGCAAGTGTGCCTAGAAGAACTGATGCTGGTTTGAAGGCAAAAGGTAGTAACACCAAATATTGATTTGATTTAGATTTTTCTTTTGTTCGCTCACTTTGCATTTTGTAAATTGATAAAATAAACAATCATTATTTATATTTCTGAAAGCATTCTTTGTTTACAGCATTTTTTTACACATGCCTAAAACTTTTGCACAGTACTATATTTGCTTTGTTAAATCCAGGTGGTGACTTTTTTTTTTTGGATAGGCACTGTATGCTTGGGAAACAATGCTACAAAGCTCATCTGGATCATCCAGGTGCTTTGTGGATGCGCTAAGATTTATAACAATGCTCTAAGTTCATAACAATCTTAGCTGTTAACAGCGACAGAGACAAAGACAGAAACAGAAACAGAGAAGCAGCAGTTGGTCATTAGTTTTCTAAAAATGCTGCAACCAGCATGACTCAACCTTTGACTGCCCCTGGAAACACATGAGCTCTGTAGCAAGGAAATATAGGTGACATCAATGTGTGTGTGTGTGTGTGTGTGTGTGCGAGAGAGAGAGCGAGAGAGAGAGAGAGAGAGAGAGAGAGAGAGAGAGAGAGAGAGTGTGCTTTCTCTTCAAATGAACAGTAAATAAATAAACAGACTCATCTCCTTTATGCAAAGACACAGGGTTGCTTCACTATATTAAAGCCATCAAAACCTTTAATCCTTAAGGAAAACTCAATCCCTTCAAACTTCTTTTCCTTTCATTTCTCTTGCCATCTGTCATTCCCTCTTCTTTCTCTCCTGTTCAGCTTTCTCCATCATCTTTGTATGACCCTCTCTTTTCTTGCCTCTACTTTCTCTTTGCACCTTTCTTCACTCCTGTCATTTGTTATTTTAAAACTTTACTGACAATTCTCTCTGAATCGTCTCTGTGTCACTTATCAATCTTTCTCTCTCCTTCTCTACCATAGTATGATGGGTGCTGCTGTGTCTGAGAGGTTGAATTGCAGTCGTTATATAAGCCATCAAATGTGGTAAACAGTGTACGCATACAGAATGCAAGCTCATCCGTCTATAAAGTCAAGCTGACATTTAATCTCACACGCTGTCCTCTGTTCCGTCTCAAACAATATACTTAGCATGTCTCCTCATATAGCTTCACTACAGCTGCCATACGTAACACTATGTGTATGTGTGTATATATAATATAAAATATAATAATAATTTCCAGAATTTAAAGTATTTACTTTTTTTGCAATACAATTATTCAGATCTTTGTGTTACAATGCACAGTTAAACTTTTTTTTATTTTGGTGGGGCAACTACACCTAGAGGTTAGGGATTAGGCCCCATAATCAGAAGGTTGTGGGTTTAAATCCCAGACCAGCAGGTTGCCCTGAGGTACCCTTGAGAAAGGTACTGTCCAAGTCACCGTTCCTAGGGCACTGGATATCGCTGCCTAATGCTGGATGGTGTGTATGGGTTAAATTCAGAGGTTGCATTTAACTGTAATTAGCCCATTACTGTAATTAGCCTGTTTTTTTTATCATTTAATCTTAAGCAACTGTACATTGTCCTCCACTGAGTTATGTTTAAAACACACACACACACACACACACACACACATACTGGCTTGGTTTAGGCTTAAATATACTGCACTACCTTTATGTGCCAAAAAGCCACAGAGTTAAGCTGAAGCATGTGGTAAGCACAAGACAAACAGACATACACACACACACACGCACGCATACACACACACACACACACACACACACACACACACACACACACACACACACACACACACACACACACACACACACACACATATAAACAACCAGCTGTTTGCATCAGAGCCAGATTAACAGTGATGGTAGTGTTTAAAATTCAGTAACAGTAACAGTCCTCCTCCCCCATCTCACCACCATCCTCAACCTCTTCATTATTATAAAACTGCTTCTTAGCTGAAACACATGAGCAGTAACACTAGTCAATTTAGGAAAACACACACTACATACTAAAACCTATTAGAAAGTTAGAAATAAAGATCTGTTTGCAGTACCCACTGCCCAGCGCTACTATATAGACTGGTTTTAAAATGACTTTTTACTGCAGTGGCTGCCACAAACACTGGGTTTGCAAAGCACTCTGCACTAACACACATATTGCCACAAACATCACTATAATGCACTGCATTTTTTGACACTTAACTGACTACTATTACTCTAGCACACTGTCACAATACAGTACATTTACATTATTGTACATTACAAGTATAATTATGAATTTGTTTTCAGGTTTAATACACTTTTCTCTTCTAAAGTTAGCATAAGAAAGATTGTCGAAATAGAGCATTGAGTCTGTATTTGTTTAAATATTGTTTTGAAATGTAATATCTGCTCTCTTATTATATGCAATTACACATAAAGGTAGGCCTACCTTACATATTTCAAAAGGTAGACTATAAATATTACTAATTTTTACCTGCCTTTCCCATTACTGTAGTATTATAATGGACTGATTTACAGAAAATGTAATGTGCATTATTCCTTACACATGTTGAAGGTGAAAAAAATGTAGAAAAGGGGCTAACGTCTTGTCAAAGAAGTCAAAATTTAAGAATTTACAGTATAAGCTATTTGCCCTGTGATGGACTGGTGACTTGTCCAGGGTGTTTCCTTCGCCCTGTGAGAGCTGGGGTAGGCTCCAGCGACCCTAATCAGGACAAGTGGCTTTGAAAATGAGTGAGTGAGTGAGTGAGTGAGTGAGTGAGTGAGTGAGTGAGTATCAGCTATAAGTTACTTTCAGAGCATATTAGGAAAGTTATCAGTACTTTTGCAGTACTGAGCAGCCTATTTCTGGATATTGTAGAGATGAAGGTGGTGTATTCCAGCATTCTTTACATTTTTTTAAAACCTGCTAATCATTCCAATATCATTGATACATTGATACATACAAGGACTTCACACCTTTCAGTTTTCCCCTGTTTCCTTTGTGTTTCGGTTAACTAGTTTATAGTTGTAGTGTAATATCTAATACCTTTTTAATTTCCATTGTCTCCTTAATGACCAAATTTAAAGTAACTGTTGTAATCAGATGTTCATTTCATGGTGTGACTGATACAATAATGCATTGCTGTGGAAGTTAGCATGATTGTTTTTTTTAGCTAAGCACTCTTATATTTGCAAGTATTTGGGACCAGAAGAAGAAAAAAACACATAAACTGGACTTAAAAAAGGTAAAATATGTGTATTGGATAACAATGAGAACTGTAAATAAACAGTAATTTTGAAAAATTGATACTAGTAAATATTGCACAATTTTTACAGTATACATGTGTTACACCTGCCATGGCCTGCTTTATTTTCATTCACTTAATTCATGATAACCCTGCCTAACTTCACAAATCCAGCATAATGTTGTACTGTTATTACTGTGACAGGCTTTTACTTTTAATATTGAAAATACAATCTCTACAGCAACTGGTGCTGTTGGATTTATAAATCAAGGTGGACATTCAGAATGCAATAGGTATCAAATACAAAAACATAACAACACCCCCAAACACACACACACACACACACACACACACACACACACACACATGCTTATTGCAAATATAACTGTGCTGTCTCAGGGCCTAACACACTCTGACCCATAAAAACAGCTCATGCTTTTTAAAGCCCTTACCAAAAGCACAAACTAAAGCTGGCTGGGACATTAATCGTGACAACACACAGCACAAATGCTTCCTTAAAGCTTTATGCTGACAAACAGAACTCCAAATAAATGCAACAAACATGTGCATAAAAACCTAGCACAGTTACATTATATGCCTTTTGAGGAATGTAACACTACATTAATGAACAGTGGTAGTATTGTGTGTTTGTGAATCGTATTGATTAGATAGTAGGACTGTCCAAAACCTCAGACACTGTACTCTGAATGCTGGAGAATTTCTGTTGGAACTATCAGAAGAGGGAATCCCCATAAAGGGCTTTAAGAGATCAATGTGTTAGTCTAAGAAGTATCTTTTCCTAAACTTTCTATAACACTTTTGGTCTTACTATAATAAGGAAGTAAATAATAATATTGAGACAACAACAGTGAGTCATTCATACAAACATCTCCAATTTTTGGTGAAATGTATGGTCTCACAAATGCTCATAAGACCCCCAGTTAAGAAGCAGCACTAGCTGTGAAATAACACTGCATGTTGCTACAGCAGCCTGCACCAGACTCAGTCTACTGGGAAATTACAGCAGTTACAGCTCCTTGGCTGTAACTGCTTGGCTACTAACGACAGAAAGAAAGCAGGAAAAGAAAGGAAATATAGTTACGTTTAGAATCCTTCACACTTTTCAAGGCCGACTGCAGTCTCTCCAACATGGCTTGAGGTATGTGTATGTGTGTGCGTGTAAGGAGGCACGGTCCTGATGATTTAATTCCAAACGCATGTGAGAGCAGTCACATGGAGAATGCCGGTCAGCATGAGAGAATGGGTGAACAATTTAAAAAAAAGAAAAGAAAAAAGGAAAAAAACAAAACCAAAGCATGCCATATAAGCTTCTCTAGGTAGTGCATTCATTTTTATCTTCAGCATCTGAGTGAGAGAGAGAGAGAGTGAGAGCGAGAGAGCGAGAGCGAGAGAGAGAGAGAGAGAGAGAGCAA
Source organism: Hepsetus odoe (assembly GCA_017165825.1). Taxonomy (NCBI): domain Eukaryota; kingdom Metazoa; phylum Chordata; class Actinopteri; order Characiformes; family Hepsetidae; genus Hepsetus; species Hepsetus odoe. The sequence goes on along the minus strand of CM029373.1, from coordinate 5,773,490 downwards.
GAGAGAGAGGGAGGGAGAAAAGCAGACGGTCAGAGAGAAGGAGGGAGTAAAGATAGTGAGGTGGAGAGAAAGAGTGATGGGGAGGAGCGAATGAGGGCAAGAGAGAGAAAGGAAAGAGAATGTTTGAAACCACTGCAGAGCAAGGGAGGGGGTAGTGGGAAAAACAGAGAGAGCATACAAGGCAGATGGAAAGAGAAGAGAAGAAGAGAAAAATGAACAGATATAAACAGAAAATTTTTAACTACAGGAATTCTTTAAAAGTGAATGTGATTCATATTCATTTGAAGTAATTAATTCTATAAATATATAAACATATGCAGAGACAGGCAGAGAGAGAGAGAGAGAGAGAGAGAGAGAGAGAGAGAGAGAGAGAAATACAGAGATACAGAGAGAGACTAGGAAGTATATACAGCGATGCAGGAAGCAGAGGAGAGGATGAAGGAGGATGTAGCTACAAGTGTAATCTGGCTTTGGCATTGTAGACGCATGCTGCTTATGCCAACAGAACAAATTGAATTGCGGAGGGGGCAAAGAAGAGCAATGATCCCTCCTCATTATGCGTGTGAGTGGGTGCACATGTGTGCATACTCTTAGGATAAAAGCACTCATTACAAACATAACAACAGTGATATAACTAATATAATGTTTGTATATATATATACATAGATAGATAGATAGATAGATAGATAGATAGATAGATAGCAGGAAAATGGAGCATTCTCTTTTCTTGTAGACCATAAGATCCTCAAAAGAGGTTTTTGAAGTTTCTCCTGTTTTGTTGTGAATATTAAACACTTTGCAAAAAACACAGAGTTAGTGGTCCTTGTAGCATATACCGCAAACTGTGCGGTTTCAATAAATCGATCGTAAGAGACCTTGCTCTATAACTGCTTTGCACATATTAACTTTGCATAGCGCATTTCTTCTATACTGGGAACAACGTCTAAGCTGATGTACTGTACTGCAGAGATAAGAAATGCAGAGTTAGAAACAGTAGTTTGTGTAAGCTTATAGAAAAAGCTTATAGAAGTTAGCTGATGTTTATTGGCTATTTAGCTGTGTTGAGGTCTGCTTGTGTCATCTTCTTTTTGGCAACTGATTAAAACACAGTAGGCTCCTACTTTCAGGCATTATAATCGATGCAATACATTTTCATGTGTTTTGTGGATGAGAATTTGAAGAGATCCCCAAATGGAGGGTTTTAAAAACATTAACACACACTGAAAGCATTACTTTTTTAATACAGTTTTGAAAGAAATTTTAATAATGTGCTTTTTAGAACCCAAAATCAGCAACAAAATGCAAATCCTTTCCTTGGAACAGAGTAACAAGTTATCAAACACAAAAAGCATGCTGGATCTGCTGTGTCTTTGGCACACATTTACCAAAATGATTAAAATATGAAATGGCACAATATCTTTAGGTTTCAAATCATAGCACTTGTAACCAACTGCACCCTACTGTAGCTATCTACTACCTTATACTACCTACATACCTACAGTTTATACTTAATTGTGCAGACACATAGAAGGCAAAAGAAAAAGTTAAAGACCAAAAGTGTTGGGGGGCACTTTCTCCCAATCTACATGAAAGTCTAATTGTGTGAGTGTGTGTGTGTGTGTGTGTGTGCGTGCGTGCGTGCGTGCGTGCGTGTGTGTGTGTGTGTGTGTGTGTGTGAGCCTTGCGGATCAGTTATATGCACTGAAATTGTGACAGCAGTGTGTATAACCACATTAGCGTCAGAAGTTAAGTGGTGCGAGGGGAAAAACTGAGTCAATACGTCCATTTAATGACATACGTATAAAACCCCCTACCACACAATGACATTCCCTTAACACGCTTCCTTAGCCTAGATAACAACTGATTTACTGATCAATTGCTGGTTCTGTATTTTGCAGAGTGACCATTTTTGCTGACCTTCCAGTACCCTTTCTTTCTCTCTACTCTCTGATTCCTTTCTTTTTGTTTACATTTATTTATTTTTGCATGTGTTTCTCCTGTGTGTCTCTTTTCTGCCAATATATGCAATAACCTTTTTTTTTAACAAAAGTCAATATATTGACAATCATTATTTCATTTTTCAGCTGTCAAATGGAAAGATTAAAATATCATTCAATAAGACAACAGTGGAGTTTAACTCTCTACTCAGGAATGGCAGGAATACCATTTACACACACACACACACACACACACACACACACACACACACACAGACACGCACACACACACACACATTAAATCAATACAAGTTTTTAGCTAAATTCACAACAGTATGTCTAACATTGTAGGTGGCTTTGGAACATGTGAATATGTAATATGTAAGATACAAACAAATAATAAGGCACGTATTTACAATACATCTGACCAATGACATAGCTATGTCATGCTGTAAATATCCAATAAAGCAACATGCTAAACCCACCTGTGTCCGTCTATATTCCTGCAGACTCATTAACACGCACATGTAGATTTGTGAGCAAAGAACATAGAAAATTTAAGTACCACGCAAAGGCATTTTCCAAGAACAAAACATAAAGCAGAAGTAGTTATTTGACAACAAAATAATTTTATGATGCTGGTTTATGATTCAGCCTTTGTTGCTACCAAATGCATACTCAATGTTTGATTTTTCTTAATGAAACTTTAAGAAAAAAATTTTAGAAATGTACAAACTTAGTAATTATATCTATATCAGCAGTATCTGTATCAGCAGATTAAATTACTTACTAATAATTATCAGCAAATATTATGATTAAACTATTATTTCAGGTTGATGTTTTATTGGGTATTTACAGTACTAAATAAAAGAGAAGAATGTTAAGATGCTGCTGTGCTAATTGCTAGAATAGTTTTTCTGTATTTAAAGTCCTCAACAAAAATTTATTTCAGGCAGCTCTAGACCTATTTCCTGCTCATTTATGTTACTTAATAACATAACCCTTTCTGTATATTTCTAAACATCTCTTTATTTCAAGCTATTCCCATCTTTGAAGTCATTTAAGCAATAAGTCTACTATAGCCAGCTTTTTTTAATACAAGCAAAAAATGTGTTTAAGTTGCACAAGGTTCTCTGTTCTGCAGCTTTGCTATGCTCCAAATTATGCTGTGGAAGAAAAACTTGCATGCTGTACAATGTTGTACAATCCACAGGTGATCACTTCACATGGGTTATACTGTTTTAGTAATTCATCTCAGTCGGGCATCTTTAATTCAATCTGGTGTCCATCAATCCAACTCAAGCAAAAACATCCCACAACAGGAACACCCATACTAACCACTGTGACACTGGGGACATTTATTTTTTTTTAGAAGCTTGAGCACTTAGTGATGCCATGGCCTCGTTAAAAATCAAAGGACTACTGCACAAAATAAGGTCATCACAGGCTTAGCTAGGAGAGAGGGAGGTCAGTATGTGTTTATGTGTGTGGGGGGGGTGTGATCTGGAGGCATTAGTGTTAAAATTGCTGAGTCAGTATCGGTGACCAAAATTATGCAGTCCTTTACATATGCCACATGAAATGTTTTCCAAACTGTTACATTCACCAAAAAATCATCAAAATGTGCTAAAGTCTGTTTCTATAGAGAATCCGTATTTATAAAAACAAGAGTTTATTTAACTAGAAGCTTCCATTTCTTTTTGTAAATTTCAGTAAGCAAGGCCAAAGGTTGTTAGAGGCACAGAAGGACTATTGGTATTTTATGGTGAATTTGTTTTTCCTCACTTATCCAAGTAGCATACTCCATGAACATTCAGTCTTTGCTCATTAAGCTGGGTAAAAATTTAATCAAAGCTAATCTACTCTGTCTGAAAGATCTAATACCTCACCGTTACTGTGGCCAGACATTTCATCATAAACTATGAATCTGACAATACAATACATTGCCATGTCACACTTAGGTGGTGCTAATTTCACAATCATTATAGTAAAACATGGTCATAGCTGTGAATAACCAAGTAACAGTTCTCAATTATTTAGCATCTTAAGAACACTGCACTACGGTACGGCACAATACAGCAGCACTGTTCTAGAATGCTGTAGCACTACGGTGGAACTGTTGTAGAATCATGCAGCACTACAGCAGTACTGCTCTAGAATGCTGTACCATTACTGTGGTACATTACATTTGCCATGTCCTAATTACAGGGACAGTCCCCCTGGAGCAATTCTTGCTCAGGGACCCAGTGGTGGTAGTAGCAGAGGTGGGATTCAAACCTGGAACCTCTTGAGCCAACGGTCCTCAGGCAAGCATCCTACCACTAGACTACCCTGTGCATCTTTGGCGCATTCTAAGTAGTACTGTTTGCGGCATTCTAAGTAGTACTGTTCTAGAATACTGTTGCACTACAGAATTAATTTAGATTATAGTTTACGAAGAGTGTTCATCTAGTCTATTTCTATTCATTTATCCAGCATCAAGGTATTTAAATTTTTTTAAAGACCAATCCACTTGTGTTTATTTATCTGTATATGACACTACATACGAGTTTGTACAGTTTCTGCAGTGCTTGTGTTTTTCTTAGTCTACAAAACACTGCCACTGCAATGATGTGTGGATTCAATTCACCCCAGACAATGTAAAAGTAAGGGCTGTGTACATTTGCAAATATGTTGTAAAGACCACAGCTTAGAATGCCCCAAAGATGCAGCTCCACGCAGCCAAGTGCCTAAAGTTTTTGAAGGTTCAAGCAAACAAACCCAGACAAGTTTTTCTCTGCATTCATAGTGAAAATGCTAGAGCTGAAATTACAAAGTTCCCAAGTTTAACTTCCCATGACACTTTTTTGGAAAGTTTCTGCAAATTTACTGGTATTTTCCACCCCTTGCAAGTCTACTTTAAACATTCATGTAATCATCATTCTGATCATCCTCTTCTAAGCTTTTTGATCAAAGAAAAAATTCACCAGCAAAAAACTTTGCCACTAAGAAAAATGCATAAATTAAGAACAAAAATTTCTCACTCACCTCTCCCATTCTCCAGATCCTGTGATGCAATAACAAATCCAAATCCTTCTCCCGGTCTTCTCTTAAGCTCTACCTCAAACCCTTGCAATGCAGAAGGCCGAACCTTCTCCTGTGTCCTTGCTCTGGGTCTTAGTGCAGTCCCACCATCCTCAGAGCTCATCCAGTCACGTGGCTCCAGTGTCAGAGTTACAGGAACAGAGTCCAAAAAGCTGGTGCTCTGGACCAGTGAGGAGCGTACCAGTGTTTGAGGAGGTGGTGTCAGTGCTTTACGTGGCAGAGGTGGGCTGTCTGTGACAGGAACTTGTGAGGCAGAAGCAGGGCGTGGGGGAGTGGATCTTTGTTGACGCATAGTGTTTAAAGCGACTGGAGAGTATAAGGACCCTGAAAAAATAAGTGCAAAAAGAAAATCAGCAAATGTTCACCTTTTGAGATCAGAAGCACATGTAGTTCTTAATCACATGGCAAAATTTTACGGTATTATTTTAAATTGAAATTGTTATTTTAAGTGAAATTTAAATACACTTGCCTCCTCTCTGAACCAGCAGAATCACCTCTCCCATTTTGGTATGTTCCTGCAGAATCTGCTGGACCTGGAACATAATTTAACACATAATTTTCTACTTCCAACACTTAGATGGAATTACAGCATAGGGTGAAACAAATATTTTGTAATTTAGTGTTAATAGTTCTACACATATAGTATATGTAGCTTAAGAAAAAAAACTGTCAAAACCTCTAATTTAAATCTATCTATATAACACTTGTAAGAAAAAAAGGAAATATTTTATCAAAATGTTTATATTTTTAATATTGAAATAACAAATGGCAAAATTTGGAAGGACAGTTCTGAACCTACTCATGTAAATGAATATACATTTATTAATTTATACTTGTCAGAGAATGGATCTCGGATTAAGGGTATTAACCCTTCCAGTCTATGGTACTGCAACCATAAAATACATGATCTACTGCAATGATTAATTTATTTATGACTGAAGTTTATCCACTCCTGAATATCACTTAAACTGTTCACCATGAAGAAACTACAGTTCAAAGAAAATGCAGTTAAAAACAAAACAAGACGCATTTAGAAATAAAAAGCCCTGGTCATACAGGAATTGATATTTTGGTGTTTTATCTGCTATTTGTACACCTTATTTAAATGAATCAGCTCATTAAAAAACCCTTGCTGATTTGAAGTTGTTATATTAAAGCTTGCAAAGCACATTGGGTCAACAGGAAAAGAGGTAAAACAAAATGTGTTGCTTTGTGAATGGGAAAAACCTTTAAAGCAAGAAAGATATGATACATCTGGATTACTGCAATGAATTGCAGTTAATTAAAATGGTTTGAAAGGCTTTGAAGTGATGTTATTACAAATAATTACAATAATTACAAATTAATTATATTTAGAAATGCATACCATTAACTTGACTCCTAAGCTTTAATTCTATTTTTACTTTGTGTATACCTGAGTAAAGCTGAGGCTCTGCACATCGGCTCCATTGATCTTCATAATGATGTCTCCAGGTTGAAGGCTGTGACACTGCTGCCGGTCCCAGACTCTCTTCACCATTGTCTTCTTCCCACCATGCCCTCCAGCCATTATATTGAATCCTAAGCCTCGGCCTTCCTCACACTTGGCCAAGACGACTGGCACAAGCTCTCTAACGCCTGCCCTGCTCCCAGCCCCTCCAGACGTCATTGCTCCTGGTGACATAATGCTACTGCTAGGGCTGCCACTGCTGGCACTGGCACCGCTGTTGAAGGTGAAATATGGCCCATCTGAGTGGGCGCTGGCAGGTGGTGTGAGGACGGAGTGCTGGGGCCTCCGGAGCTGCAAATATCTCTGTGCACCATCCGGGGAGGAGGAGATAGGTGCAGAGCTGACCTCTGTGTGACGTAGGGGTGAGCGAGAGTTTGGTGGGGTCGGGGCAAAGGAAGAGAGGTCACTTTCAGAGGACTTGTTGGAGTAAAGGTGCAGAGGTGATGGAGGACAGAGGGAGTTGTTGTTGTGATTTTGGATCAGGGAGGCTCTGAGAGGTAAAAGGAGAAGAAGGTTAGTAAAAAACTCCACCAAAAACTGGGAATCTTGGAAAGGGAATCTGGGAATCATCTTGAGGGAAGCCATTTTATTTAAAAAGCCAAACCATTAAGCAGTGTGCCAGAGATACAAGGATGCAAGCTCAGCAGATATTTTAAATCCAAAATTGATAAAATTATACATTAATATATTTTTTTCTGCTAACTTAGTACAATTTTGAGGCTGTTATAAAATCTTTAAAACATAATATATAAAATTCCATAAAATATAAATATATATGTATATTTATATTCAACCTGAAAAAAAATGGACAGGTGTCTGTGAGACAGAGTGTTGTTTTTTTGCAGTTGCCACAAATGTTACCTGTGTGATCCGATTGCTAACACCACCTCGCTGTCGCTTTGGCTGGCCAGGTCTGTACTCTGCAACCTCCTGATTCCCCTTGAAGAGCGAAATGGCCTCAGGTAGCCGCTCTCACTCCCATTAGAGTAAGCATAATAAGACGGGGTTCTTGCAGGGGGAGAAAAATGTGAAGAGTTCCCATTGGCGTCAAGACTGAACCTAGATGCCCTTCCTCCAAGGGCCCTAGGGTACCTCCCCTCTGCAGTGGAAACCATTCCATTAATGTTGAGCTGTTCTATAGTTGGGAGTGGGGCCTGGGGCTGTGGTTGGATGGTAGTTGGCAGAGGTGGAGGTGGAAGTTTTAAAGCACGTTCCTGTTTATCCATTTGCCCATGGCGGTGCTGTTTGGGGCCACCATCAGGATTGTAGAGCATTGGGTAACCCCTCTGGACCACTACGTCCACACTCTGGCCCACAGGAACAGCCTTTAGGATCTCCACTACTTCTTTATGAGAAGTGCCCAGCACACAAGAATCACTGATGTACACCAGAATATCCGCTAAATAAAAGAGAATATTATAAATTAGGATTCTGTAAAAATTAAGTTAATCCAAAGTCACAAAATGTAAGGTATATTGTTTTGGGCTTGGCAGTACATTTAGCATATTCTGAGAGACAGTTTATGGAAAGTGATGCATTACATGAATCTGACACAGTCTTATTATTGTTCAGCTAAAGCTTGAAAATATTTTGATAATACTACCTTAGTATCATAACTGATTATGTTCTTTTCAGTAAACCGAATCCCTAAACAAAGATACAGTATAAGAATAAGAATAAAAATAAATAATAAAAAGAGTTGAGAGAGAGACCAATACACCTACAAGTTATCTACTCTCTTTTACTATTTTGAGTAAAATCCACTGTCAGTGATTCAATCTAATGGGGTGCCACCCATTAGACAGGGATGGGGCTGGGGTGTTGCTATAACCCCAACTATGCACACTCATAAATTCTAGTAGTTGTAAATTTTGGGTTTGACTTTGTTAGAATGTCTCAAAACAAGCTTGTTCTGAAATAATAAGGACTTTTGTCGTTACTGGAATTTTACAACTGTGCACTAGAGGCAGCAGCGGTAGCAGAAGGTGTTTGAATCCCAGACCAGTAAGGTGCCTTGAAGTACCCTTGAGCAAGGTACTGTCCACATTACTGCTCCCTGGACAATAGATATGGCTGCCCACTGCTGCACTATGTGTATGGGTTAAATGCTAGATGCATTTCATTGTGGTTCACAAACTGTCACTTTCACTTCACTTTGTGTAGTATGTTTCCTTATAGAAATGTTGCAGATGACTTCAGTTCGTTCTTTCATGAATAAAGTTTCATGAAATCACGTTGATCGCTTGATCAACAAACCCAAATCATTTGATCAAAATACAAGTCAGGCTCCTTCATCAAGTTTGTACTCAAAACCCCATATAGTTGATTGGTTACCTGAGTTGAGAGTGGTGGGCCCTCCAGGTGTGATACTGTAGACCTGTAGGAACTCTCTAGGTCGGCTTCCCCCCACAATGTTGAAGCCAAAGCCACGAGGACCTTTGCACAGCCGAGTGTGGACTGAGTAACCTCTCAGCTCCTCTGGGTTATCTGTGAACTCATCCACTGAAAAAAAAGGTATATAAAGTGAGAGAGAGAGAGAGAGAGAGAGAGAGAGAGAGAGAAATGCTGGAGAAACAAAAAGATTCTACATGACGAAAAACTCTGATGAGGGAGAAAATCTGTGTGACTTCTCAGTAGAAAACTATTCTGCTGTACTCACTGACACACTTTTAATAATAATGCACTGCACCATCAATAAATAGGAGAGAACAATTTATTATCAAAATAATAGATATAATAAACTTATTATTTTTCATATGAAACAGTAGCTGTAACAATATCTTTTGAAATACTTTTAAATAATTAATATTTTTAAATAATTATCTGTTAAACTTTTAAATAGAATAAAATATAATAAATATGTAATGTTATAACAGCAAGTACTCTAATCACTTACATTCTGTAATGCAAACTGTATCTCTGCTTGATGTGCGGTGACTATGCCAGGAGATTGGTTTGGGTTGATGACTGCAAAACAACATAACAACACAAGATGTCAGTGTTGGCATGGGGGAAAAGGCAAAGTTACTCAGTTACTTGCTTCAAAAGTGTCCTTGATCAGCATGCAAATAAACACTACACTGTACAGCGTATACTTTATGTAATGGTGTAGTAATAAAAGGAAGCAATAAATAAATTAAGTTAAATAAGTTAAATAAATTTAATTTTAGATAAAAATTAAATATAAAACAAGAAAACACTGAAATTGGCTTAAGCATTTAGAAGAATATACAAGTTTCCAATATTATGGTCATAAACTGGTGTCTTACTCTGTGTAGTATGGTTCCCCTGAGTCATTATAGTTCATCTCCCAGGTTTCCAGCCCCGCCCCCTTTCCCCCTCTGTAGGGTCCAATCCCATTTTCCAAGGCACTGCCATCCCCTCCAAAGGAATCACGTGATTGGCTGGGGGATAAAGTGGGAGCGGGGATGATGCTAGCACCGCCTGAGCCACCTAAAACACCAGCAACAGAAAAAAGAGGAAAGTCTGAAATTAAATGAAACACTTAAAGAGAAATGTATTAACATCTTGACACATTTCAAAAGCAGAATCTTGACTTGTTCGTTTGGTCTAATTACCAGTCAATAAACCAGTTTTAATGAAAAGTTTTGAATAAGAGAAATATAACTGTAAAATGCAATTTCTAACTGTTGTCATTCTCATTCTCATTTTCATAGCTGCTAAGCTAAGCTAGCAGAAAAGCACACTCTCACACACACTCTTGTTTAATCCATAATGTTAACTGACAATGTTTGTATTACGGAAATGTATGTAATCTACAAATCATCTGTGGAAAACTGGACCACATGATGCACTGCCTGGGTCTGGGCCTCAGGAATCCTGAGAGTCATGATCTCATAGTTCTATGTTTCCCAAATCGAGTCTTGAAGGCCTCTCTAACTCTACAATTCTTTATGCTTTACCTGCTCCCAAGACACCCCATCCAACTAATAAACTCATTAACAAACCTTTCTTAGGTTAAAGGTGATTTTTTTTTATCACTGTTGTTGTTACAAGCTCATCCTACTTAATAGCAGAACCAGCTTTCTGTCTTGTCCAATGCCTTTATCCAAAAGTCCAAAGGAAATCAGTGCTGTGTCAATATCTACATCTAAGCGAGGTCAGCATTCTATCCCTGTTCTGACTGAGGGGAGCATATCTAATCCATAGAGACAGACCACTATGTAAGCCTCCATTACTGATTGGCTGCAATAGCACAGTTTGATCGATGCCTTTGTGACATCTGTGCCACTTCCCATGAGACAACAGAGTCAGTGCAGGAAAAGTGCACAGACAAACAAAACTAAAGTGAACTTATGAAAGAGTTGAATGGACAATTTTGGTGGATTGCGCATTGAAGTGACACTTTTACTTAAAAGAAAAAACAATAATTGAATGAGGATTTTTCTCAAGTCCTAGCTGGCAAAAAAAAAAATTTCTCACTTATCAGCCTCATCACTGGTATTTCAAAGGTTTGCATTGGTCTATAGCACATACAAGAGCATATTCCTGCAATAATTTGCTGTACACATTAACAACAAACATATGTATTGTCTTCAAACAGGATGTACATTATGTGCACAACTAAAAGTTTTCATATCCGTGGACTCGTAACTCAGAATCTTACAAAAAAAAAGAGATTTTGGTATACACATAAAAATATGCCTTTCTAGTTAAGAGATAATGATCAGACAAAGACTTTGATATAATACATACATAATACATTTGCTCTCATTTGCTTTACATTTACATGCAATTTTTTTTTATATCAAATTTCTTAATCTCAAATGAAATAATCTCAAAGATTTTAATAACACAAACATTGTAGCACCAGAGGAGGTGCTACTCAATCAGGATGATGTATGTTCAGAGTCATATGTATTGTTATATGTTTAAACATGGGGTGAATTGTTTTCCATTGGAAACCCTGGCAAAAAAAATTTGTCAGTACCACCTGCTTTTATCTGCCAAAATATCCATTTTGCGTTCACAGAGCCAAACTTGTTTTTAAAACTTGTCCTCTAAAGGAGTTTTTAAAAAAAGGAACTGCCATTTTGCATCAGCACAAACTTTGTTTTCTTTGATAAGCAGTCACTTTCTTCTATATTTTCTTCTGCTTTCATAATCAGTATGTATTGAGTTTTATTGCAATCATATTTCTAAAACATTTAAGGTTGTTATATTGCATATCAGTGTCATCGATGCTATGTGTTGTTGAACATAATTTAATCGAATGAAATTAATTTAAATTACCTCATAAGGTGCGAGGGGGAGATCAGCTACTATGTGGATAATTGCCCTTCACAAACACCTTAATAATCACAATAATGCAGTTTAGCATCTGTTTACTGTCTCATATATAAGGAATAAAGCATATATATGGCACAGTTGTTGAATATTTTCCACCTTTTATTAATTTAAACCCAAAACATTCCCAGCTGGGATTAGAACAGCTGCAACCAGCCCCCCAATGCTAAGCTAATCAGCATGCTCCCAGTGTGAGCATAACACATCTAAACACACATACACACACACTCGCGCACGTGCACATACATGCTCAGGCACACACACACACTCACACACACACACACACACACACACACAACCAAACAAACAGGTGTGTTGTGTTAAGTTTGGAAAAGTATGAGACAAAGGAAGATTTTCAGCACCATGGACAGTTCTGTGGTCATTAATTGGACTTCTAATTAGCTGATTTAATCATATAACTACTACTGGTGCTACTGCTACTAAACATTTAGACATGGATCCTTTAGGAAAAACACAGGTTATATATAATGAATTTACACAGTTATAGAACAACCTGCTTGCATGAGTAAATGGCTTTTTCTTCTTTAATTCACATGTGTAATATGTTCTATGGATTAGTACTGAGTAACTACATGAAATACCTTCCAAACTCACTGAGGTAATAGAACTAAATATATTCAAACACATTTGAATATAACCTATCAAACTGAATTTCTGTTCTAAGTTGACAGCATACTACAATAACATTTCTTGGGACTATTATTTCTGTTATCATTCACAAAACCAAAACAACACTAAAATGGTGGTGCTTTGAGTTGCATTTCTCCTTCTTTTTCATTCTTCACTTCCTACCTGATAGACCTGAATCTTCTTCACTGTTGTAGCCTTCCTCAGCTGTTTTCTCCAGGTTACTGAGGGATTTGCTGCGTGTGCAAAACTTCCTCAGCAGGTTGCGGTGCTCTTGGTAGGTGATTGGGGGGCTGTCCGGGCTGATGTGAACTGGGCGAGGGGTTCCATAATAGTTCCCTAAAGAAGAAAAAGGGTGAAAATGGTATTTCAGTCTTGTGAAATATTCACTGCCTCCAAAACCTACACTGCCTTAAGAAATTGTTTTACGATATTGTCTCCCCTATTTTACCTTGACCAGCATTACATACCATATAAAATCAAGACAAAGATTGTCTGTAAAGAAGCGCTTGTAGGTTCGGAAGACATGTAATTTCACTGGTCACTTTAGTGAGATATTTGTTCAGATCTCACACCTGATGTATCCTACCAACTTCCTGGTATTGACTGAATCTATAAAGGAATTTCTAAAAATGTGAATGACATTACACAAATATTTAGGCTGAATTCCTTAGTATTCCTGGGTATTTAGGTAGCTGCTACACTGAGAGTATAGTGTAGCATGTAACATACAACTATTTGGTAAGGTTATAGCATAATCAATAGATACACATATGACTGCAAACCTACAATTTCCATTTCATATCATATAACCATACATGGAAGGAAGCAGTTTAAAGAACATTTACTACATATTTTTAATAACATATAAATGCTGTTTTTCATATTTACAGAATTGAGACACTAAAGATTTCAAAAATTACCATATATTCATAGCATTAATAGTATAAATGTGTAATGTCAAAGTGAAATGCTATGACAACACAGTTTTTCTTACAAGATAATTAGACAGAACAGAAATGCTGTGCAAAGGCAATGCTACTTCTTTTCCAAGAAAAGACTTGCAAGTGCATATTCTGTTCTTCTTGTCATTTTAAAGCCACATATAATGCTTGCCAGTTATTGACTGAGTAGCTTGCCTTTGCAGCAGAGTGTAAATCATAGAACTGGCTGGTCTGACAAGGTGAGAATGATGTTTACGCTGCTGCATAAATGTTGAGGAACCTTTTATGCTAATATATCGCACTCTCTTAATCAAGAGAGGGAGTGATTCTGCCCATGAGAGTCGTAAGTCACACATACTCTTAATAACTGCAGCACTGGTGCTGAATATTAAAAAGGAACATTTGATGTTTTATACTGCACTTAAGTTTTAAAATGCTACAGATGTTGAAATTGCATCTTTATAGTGGTTGTGCAATATAAAAACAAAATATTACATATATTCAGTTTATTTATATATTCAAACCACTTGTGGCCAGCAGGGGGCTTGTGAACCACCTGAGCCTCCTGTAAATCACCATACTGCTTTTCCTGTTGGATGTAATGTGTTAGATTCTGACCTAGCATGCACAAACATTAAAAATTAAAGGCTATATTCTTTATTCATTATGTCAGGGACACGGAAAAAAATACTTAATCGTTAAATAGTGCTTGTCTATAGTGGAATGTTGGAATATATAAATAATAGTATCAAATATTGTTCTATAAAACACAAAGAAGGGCTCTGCTTAGATTAAAATGCACTTTTTGAGTACCATACAGAACACTTTTGGTAAAGAATAAATATCTTTAAAAAGCCTACCGAAATCACACATTAATGTAGAGTAAATTTAGGTTTAGGGTAAAGTAGATTAGGGTAGACAAAGCAGCATTTTTTTAAATTAGTAGTAAAAGTACAAAAAATAAAGGGTTTATGAGATGGAGGACAAAGAAGAATTCTGGAGTGAGTGAGATGAAATGATAGAGAGCGTACCCAAGGGAAAGAGAGACTGGTAACTGGTGCAATCTTTAATGGACATGTTGGTGAGGAGGTGATGTGTAGGTGTAATGTCAAGGAGAGGAATACTGAAGGTCAGATGGTTGTAGATTTTGCGAAAAGGATGGAAATTTCTGTAGTTAATACTTATATTAAGAAGAGGGAGGAATACAGAGTGACATATCCCTTTGCAGGAGGGTCAGTCTAAAGGAGATTGGAGACTGCAAAGTAGTGACAGGGGAGAATCTAAACAGCATAGGATGGTGGTCTGTGGATGACCTTGAAGGTCAAGAAGAGGAGGAAAGTGAGGGCAGAATTGAGGATCAAGTGGTGGAAGCTGAAGAAGGAGGAGAGCAAGGTGGAATTCAGGCAGGAGTTCACTGGCAATGGGAAGTGTTGAAGAGCAACTGCTGGGAAACTACTGCAGAAATGGTAAGGGATACAGCTATAAAGGTTCTTGGTGTGGAAGGAAGAAGGAGGATAAAGAAAACCTGGTGGTGAAACCCAGAAGTCCAGGAGTATATACAGAACAAGAGGCAAGCAAAGAAAAAGTGGAATTGTCAGAGAGATGAACAAAGTAGACAGGTGTACAAAGAGATGAAGCACAGGGTGCAGAAAGCAGTGGCGAAGGCTAAATATAAGGTGTTTTTGGTGAATTGTATGAGAGCCGATTGGCTAGACAGAGAGACAGAGCTGGGAGAAATATGCAGCAGGTCAGGGTGATAAAGGATAGAAATGGAAACCTACTCACAAGTGAACAGAATGTGTTGAGCTGATGGAAGGAGCGGCTAATGAATGAAGAGAATGAGAGAGAGAGAAGATTGGATGATGTGAGGATAGTGAAACAGGAAGTGCAGCAAATAAGCAAGATGGAGTAAGGAAGTAAGGGCAGCAATTAAGAGGATGAAGAATGGAAAGGCTGTTAGTCTGGATGACATACCGTTGGAAGCTTGGAGATGTTTAGGAGATATGGCAGCGGAGTTTCTGACAAGATTGTTTAACATAATCTTGGAAAATAAGAGAATGCCTGAGGAGGGGAGACAAAGTGTACTGGTAACGATTTTCAAGAATAAGGGTGATGCACGGAGCTGTAGTAACTATAGAGGGATAAAGTTGACCAGCCACTGCATGAAGTTGAGGGAAAGAGTAGTGGAAGCTAGGTTAAGAAAAGAAGTGATGATTAGTGAACATGATGAACAGGATTAGAAATGAGTATGTTAGAGGGACAGCTCAGGTTAGACATTTTAGAGACAAAGTTAGAAAAGCAAGGTTGTGTTGGTTTGGACATGTCCAGAGGAGAGACGAGGATTAATTTGGGAGAAGGATGTTGAAGATGGAGTTGCCATGAAAGAAGGAAAGAGAAAGACCAAAGAGAATTTATGGACATGATGAGAGATGTCAGTCGTCGGTTTGAAGGAGGAAGATGCAGAAGACAGGAAGAAATAGAAATGGATGAACCGCTGTGACAACCCCTAAACAGGAGTGGCCAAAATTAGATGAAGATATTAGAAGGACAACTCAGGCTGGATGTTTTGGAGAGATGAGGTTTATTTTGGGAAAAGGATGTTGAGGATGCAGCTGCCAAAAGAGCAAGAGAAGAAGGCTAAAGAGGAGGTTTCTGGATGTTGTGAGAGAGGATTTGCAGGCAGTTGGTTTGAAGGAGGAAGATGCAAAGGACAGCAAGAAATGGAGACCATTGATCCACTGTGGCAACCCCAACTTATGGGAGCAGCCGAAAGAATAAAAAAATAAATTTTAAGAGTAAAAAAAGGAAATAATGAAAGAAGTAATTCCTGCAGAACATGAACATGAAATGCCGAACATAATATGCAACAAAAATTGCAACAGTGTGTCTAACTCATGGTGTACATCCTGGAAGGAGGTGAGCATGTACAAATAAAAATGCAAGAGGGCTCATAAAACTTTCCCTCTTTGCAAGCTCTGCAAAGTCTTCCAAGAAAGAACAGTAAAATGCAAGTATTAGAATGCACTAGGTCATGATGCTGAAATGGAAAGATGATGGAAAGGAAATGGAAAGGAGACAATCAGTAAAAAGATTCTGAGAAAAGAACTGAGTATTACCAAGGACAAAATCAATGTCAGTGAGGGATAATAGACTTTAGAGGACATCTAGCATAGTAGAAATCTGTTGAATAGTGCTCTGAACAGAACCCATATTGATTTGATGACATATAGTGACCCATTTCTGATGTAAGTACATCACCACTACCAATAAAAAACCTATAGTAAGGTGTGTGTACAGTATAGTAGTAAAACACTTAATTCAACAGGTGGAGTTAAACAATGGACCTAAACTAGAAATGTGAATAACCATGAGGTTTGTACTGAATGTGAGGCAACCTTTGAACTTGCCACTCTCCAAAAGAGCTCCTGACTCCTCTAGGGAGAAGAACTCCTCGACGGACACAAAATTATAGTCTACTCCTGAAATCTCTCCATCTCGTGGCTGTCTGGTCGTACCTACAAATTACATCAGAGTAAAACATATATTAAGACAAAAATCTGACAGTTTTGTAATAGAAAACATCTTAAATCTAGAATGAATCATAATCTTATAATGTTCTTAAAATTATACCATTTCAAAATATTATATAGAACATAGTAATAGGAAATTGCATTGCGTTTTTGCAAGTATGTGTGATATGGCTGACAAAGTACAATAACAAAATAAATAGTGATATTTTCTATCTTATCATTCTACTTTTGAAGTATATTCTGATCTCTTCTGGTGATGGAAAGGTTTAAAGGATTAAGATGACAATGCACAGCCTGATCAAACTGTTTAAAAGTCGAAATCCTGACATGTGCCGTCCTCTCTCAGCACATCTCTACAGGCTCTGAATTGTAACACACTGGCAAGCCATCAATCATCTGGTCTCTCATGTTTCTCACTCACTCACACACACACACACACACACACACACACACACACACACACACACACACACACACACACACACACTCACACACACACACACACACACACACACACTCACACACACACACACACACACACACACACACACACACACACACACACACAGAAATTAAGAAACCAAAAAAATCCCATGATGCATTTCAACTTGAACATTATTTGCCTTTCACCCCTAAGGTGGTGCATTCTGAGCTTTATTGCATTGTGTGAATGTTTGTGTCTTTGTGCGTGCGTTGGCTGGTGTGTGTATTGACACATTCAGCCATAGTTCATATAGCCAGTAGCCCAATGGTTTACAAAGACCAAGTTGTTTATCACCACACCCAGCACACGTCAATCACTGCAAGACCAGAGGCCATCAGGGAAGGAGAAGCAGAAGCAGTGATAGCTTGCCTGTCCAATAAGAAGGGTGACCCTAAGGGGGTTTTGACTGTGGGAGTGTGTAACTGTATTTTTGTGTGGTCGTGTAAGACCACATTTCTAAACCACACCCAGATAGCAGTGGCAAACTGACTGCTTGAATATAGATTAATAAGATGCAACATAATGGAAATGGTCGCTGAATATCATTACTTATCAGTTTTATCCATAAATAATGACATGATACACACAGCTACATGCCGACAGGGTCAGTAACAGAATGCCTTCCAGGAAATGGGCACAGTGTGCTTTAAACTTTTGAGGATCTTTGAAACTACTAAAACTTGGTTTTATCAGTTAATGAAGAATGTATAACAGAAACAAAGTCCTGACAGATTAATTTATTTCATTGGATAAGACTACTGGACACCAGAGCTCCAAAACGTTTTAAAACCTTGCCCTATCACTCAGAGATTGGGTTACAGGCCTCCATGTTCAAGAAGGCAAAATGTATAACATTCCTCACTCTCTTTGTATTGGTACGATGGCCTTTATCTTCACTTACAATAATGCAGCATGAGCTACCATTAACTGATGAAACATAAATGGCAGTATATGTTCTGCTTAAAGCATGTTGAGCTATCCACTGACATTAATCAACCGTCTCCATTTCTTCCTGTACTCTGATCATAATAATTCAGCATAATAATTATTACTATTACTATTACTATTATTATTATTATTATTATTATTATTGTTATTATTATTATTATTATAGGACACAATTGTGATTTCTATACAACAATAACTATTATCTGTTTTTCATGATTCTTCTTCAATTGATCCAGGAAACAAGCAAAATTATCTGAGCTGCTTCAATATTTTTGATCTGGGGCCCCAACTAGGTCTGCAGCAGTCAGAGGTCCCAGGGCTCTGGCCATAATAACCCCATCAACAGTCCACTCCTGCACAAAAAAACAAGGGCTGTAATACAGTGATCCTTTCAATGATTAATAATCACATATAAACAAAGTAGCAAATCGATAGTCTCCTGGATGCATTTCATTGTTCTGAAACAACAAAGACAGCTCAGTTCTCATGAGTTTGTTAAAAGATAGGGTGAATGTCACATTGATGCTACTTATTTTTACTTTAGTGAAGTAAGAACATTTCAAATGCTCATGGCAAAGAAAGCAATAACTAATGACACAAGCCATGGGCTAATAATAATCTGCCACTGGGCAAATTACTTCTAACAGAAAAATTATGTGGTAAAAAAAGAATATCATTCTACAATGTTTCACTAGCATATGATTTATCTTGCCATGAATCACTAGAGAACATTTGAACTGATTTGATCAAATCTGTTTTCATTATATAATATGATTTTATCAAGTTCTCATAATATAATATCTTATTCTATTTGAAAAAATATTAAAGAAAGGCTTTAAGGAAGTTATGAATGCAATCCAACACTACCAGCAACAAAGATGTTTCAAAAGAGTGGGAGGTATGTCATCTCTGTTATTTGAGTTATTTAAACATTAGAGAGGCTTTTTAATATGACTGTACATAATGATTTTTTTGATAAACACTCCAATGTTGCTCGATTTACTTAAGAGGTATAATCTTTTATGCCCTACTTTCAAGCAGTTGATCATGTGTGAAGCTCTCTCTCTCTCTCTCTCTCTCTCTCTCTCTCTCTCTCTCTCTCTCTCTCTCTGTCTCTGTCTCTCTCTCTCTCCTCTCTCTCTCCTCTCTCTCTCTCTCTCTCTTTTTCTCCTCTCTCTCTCTCACTCTAACACTGTCTTCTTCTCTTCCACACCTATTGCTTTGGTTAAAGTGGATGAACAATAATTATAAATGCATCCAATTTTTTCTCACATTAAAATATTTTGCAGTAAATTTGAATAAATAGTGTCTAACAAGCACTATACAGAGAGAAAGAGAGAGAGAGAGAGAGAGAAGAGAGAGAGAGAGAGACTATAAGATGTATAGCTAATGTTTAAGTGATTCAGAGAGAGAGAAAGAGAGAAAAGAGGGATGGATTCAAAAGTGTAAACTAACCTTTAATCACAGCTCTGCACTCAATGTTGTAATAGAATGCATCAAAATAGCATTTCCTGCTCCTTGCTCCTGGCTATTTCTGCTGACCCATTGCTTACTCACAAGCATTACACATGTTTTAAACATGTATATTTCATCATTAATGGGAGACGCCAAAGCCACAGCCATAGCTATCATTCTGTTTCCGAATGGAGTATTTAAATAAGTACGGCAAGAGTTATTCACACCATGTCCAGCATGTTTCTATGTAGTAATCTGGGGTTATGTAACTTCAAGTTTATTCTGCATGTCATACTTTGCAATAACACCTCTGACAACTCTTTAACAACATAACACACGCATTTTTGTATTACTATATTTGTAAGACCACCTACAGGATACATTATGTTGATAAGTATTACATCTAAACCTAAACCTAATTTTACCTGAGTAACCTGAGCAATCTTTCTTTTCAAACCTGCATATGTGGTAAGAATAGCATGATTTTATATGATTTCATGTTATAATGGGGGCAACTGGTTACGACAGAGAGCTACATAACCTGTACCGTCCCAGCCATTACACATATGCACGTATGCGCACGCACACACACACACAAACAAACACACACAAGCACATTTTTAATGGTATTGTAAAGATATGGAAATTCATATCTCAGGGGTCACTACAAATATGCCAGATGACCCCTATCTCCATGGAGACAACCTTAGGATTGTGTTTAATTTATCCTGAAAAAATTATAATATCCCCACTTCATATGATGCAGTTTGCATGAGAAGTCTGCCACATTTATTCACTTAATGAATAAATACACAAAGCTGTAAAACTGCAACTATTCCAACACTTTACAAAAACAGTGTGATTAGCCCAGCATTTTTCTGTGCAGCAAAACTTGTACCAGTTATTACTGCGAGCACGCCCTGTCCATATTGAATTTGGTCACCTGACAGAACTATAAGCTTGCTATGTTGTGCATATGTGATGGCATCCAAACTGTTTGTACTGAGTTTCCCCAGCCAAGTCAAGTCAGATTAGGATGCCCAAACCTTCGAGGAATGTAAGCAGCCTGCCTTGTCTGCCTGGCTTAGTGGAAACATACACACTGCCTTCGGCTCAGCCTGAAAAAAAATCCACTCAGCTGCAATGCTTCATTTAGAGAGTGATGTACGTGGGCTACATAGTAATGCACAAATATCTACACAGACAACAGCTTAAGATTAAAAAGACAGTTATAATAATTCCTGTTCACGACACAAGTATGCTTCTCAAGACCAGCCAGCACAGACAGACTGTTCCTTTTACCTTCAATTAATATAATGATCTATTTTCATCTAGGATGCACTGTACACACAATAGTGATTCCCTTTTTTTACCTATTTTTTTTTAGCATTTTATTGAGCACCTTTCACAAGACAAAAGTTTCAACTAACATCATATGCATTCATAAGCAATAAACTGAAATATCAAATATTAAAGTGAATTTGTTCATTGTCTCAGGAATCTTAGGCTACAATAAACACTGTTTTGATAGCCATTTATTCATGCAATCCATTCAACAAATTTACTAAGCCTAAATGTGGCCCGAAAAACAAGAAGAGCTATACCAAAAAAATGCTTTGTTTTCCCTTCAATAAAATAATTATGTAATAACAATGTAAAAAACTTTAAAATGTGAAACTAGGGTAATCATCATGAAAAGTTTTTAACACAGGGGAAAAGCATTATGCTTTTTCATACTAAGATTGTCCATAATTTTGAGTAGGAACAATTAACACCAGCTAAAATATGGGAAGTCATCAACTAATTGTTCAAGTTTCTTAGACTGTAGCATAATTTTATCAGTTTAGAACTGCCATTGAATAAATTTGTAATAACATTGTGGTGATCATAGTACTGAAAATGTTAGCGGTAACAGGAAATAGATGCCATCATGGGAGGAAATTACCAACCAGTTACCAGTTACCAACTTTTATTATACTTCAAGAAAGACCGTTTGCATTTTCTTTCATCTGGTTGAAAGTAACCTTGTACAGAACAGAACATGTATAGAAAATAAAGGCAGTTATATGTGTTATGTGTTCTTTAATTGAATGTTTTCAAACTTAATGTAATTTTGAGCCCTCAGTCACAGTTGGTCTTTATGTTTAGTTTTCATAGTGTTCACATACTTACAACCCTATCTTGAAATTTTAACTCCCTCATTGTGCCTCATCAAATCATACAAGATTTTGGTCAAACTTATTTTTAAAATATATTTTTTTGTTGTTATAAAGTTTCCAGTGCTAAGCAAACAATGCTTGCAAGTATGAACAATGTACTCAGATATGTATGACACTATAGTGACTTTTTAAAATCAAATTTAAAAAATTGTTGTCATGCACGATAATTTCCAGAAATTATTTCAACCCTACTTTTAATGTTCAGTCAAACTTAGAACTGCACCAGTGCAAATTAATTTTTGCCCTTTTTGCTAAAGTTTGGGTTTCCTAAGCAATCTAATCCTGAATTGTTACTTAAATGGTAGTGTGAATGGTATTCTCCCAGTTTAGATCATGTTTACACAAAGACACTTTTGGGAAGATGGGGCAATCTTTTTCAACTAGTCATCCAACAGCATTTTTTGGGAGCAAATATTTTGTCATATTATTTTGTAAGATTTATAAATCTAAAGTAAGTTCTCTAAATGTCTAAGAAAACAGACTGAATAATAGATAACCTTTAATAAAAACAAACTGCTGCATCGCTGACACTAACCACTACAACCATGCATCCTAACAGTGTAAGGACACACCCTCCGGTATAATTAATATCACAGAAGTTTAATCGTGGGTGTGCCATGGATTAATCCATTCTCCTGTAACAATAAAATTCAGTAATGCAAACATGCATAAAATATGTTGTTTGTGTGTTTCACTAACTGGTGTTGTGTAAACTGATTTAGCTGCATTAATCAAAGACACTGCATGTGCTGCAGCAGGCAGCTGCGGTGAAGGAGACGTTCGCCCCTCCTCCCCTCAACCTCCACAACTTCATCACGACTCAGACTGAAGGCAATGACCCCCACAGGAGAGAAAATGAGGACAGCAAAATGTACGTCTTTAGTGTGCGTACGTATGAGCATGTGTGCAGTGGTAATCAGCATGTCTAGGATGAACATGGGCATTATTGGGGTATATTTACACTTTAACAGACACTTGTCACCAGTCTTGTCAAAATGCTAAAAAACATGGTATGTTTCTGCACACTATGAGCCTCAACACGGCCAACAGTGTTTCACGTGTGTGTTTGTGTGTGTGGTGTGTGTTCATGCAAATAGGATGAGGCTTCCGGCGATGGTGGGCAACCTCAAGCTCAACATGACCTGCGCCACCAGTATAAATCAGAGATTACCGGAGTCACGTCTCAGTAACCCTGGGAATGTGCATGCACACACACGCACTCTCACACACACACACACACACACACACACACACACACACTGGACCAGACATTAACAAGGCAGATTTGTCTGCGCCTGCATGTCCGCCAGTGAACTGTGGGTGGCAGCAGGTGCACATGGTGGGGCTGGGAAAGGAACCGGTGACTGGGCACATCACAAGCGGCATCGGTGTCAAATCTGCACAATCAGACCCAGGACTGTACTGATTGAAACCCTTCCGTGAATTAGCAATGATTAGTTGGCGGTTTGCATATGATAAACACATGCATACTGTGGCCTCATCAGCTTTTTTAATCTCAAAAGTAATATTACAGGAGAAGTTAAATAACTTTACCAAATGCAAAATAATTTACTATAACATTTATTGTAATATTTAATATGACTTGATCAATAATATTGATAATATTATTGATCAAATATAACATCCAAATAGGTTTGTATTATTTATTGAATATTTTATGTAATAATTTTAAAAAAATTATAAAAATCTAGTATTTAAAACTATAAACAAAAGTATTTAAGTGTAATTAATGGCAGTCTTCTGAGCATCAAAAATGTATTGGAAGTCTTTTATTAAGGGTATTTAGAAAAATATTGAATGAATTGCAGCATATTTGCAATTGGTTGCGGTCACATTTTTGGTTCAATCAACACCACTTTTCTGTTACCTTTAATATTTAATTGCCTTTAATATTGAATAGCTTGTGAAATGACTATGCAAAATGGCACATAAAAGCCATTTCTAAAACCTGGTCAGCAGTTCTTGCTCTTGTTAATCATATGCGAAATTGTTCTTGTTCTTGTGTATTTCCATGAGATATGTTTTTACCATAAAAATGGCGCAATGTATGCATGGTTGTTCCAGCACAGTGGGCTGCCTTCGGCACTTTATGCTCAGTTGCGATATCAGATGAGGCCCTTTTCTCTCTCAGCTATGCTTTGCGTTATTCTGTTTAATACCACTAGCTATCTGTATATTCTTTTTGTGCAAAAATATTTGACAAATGAGGCCCTGTGTTTTGAAATATGAAAGGGTTCTAAGAGCTGACTGCATCACGGCATGCCACATAGTACTCTCAGACAGGTGTCAGTGACAGTCGTTATGTACAGATTAATGCTAACGTTCTTCTCACCATTTTAATAATTCTCTTCTCAGGATTTCAGATACTATTTGGCATAAACAAGCATAGATAAAGAGAGCATGATAAAATAGAAAAAAATAAGGGCTGTAAGTGAAAGAAGAACATCTCTGATTTTCAACATTTCCAAAGCATATTTTCATTTCTTTGATAGAGCATTCATGATTCAGTGGATTATGTCTTTAAAAACAGTAATCCAAATCTGTCTATAAATCTTAATATGAGGCTTTGTTATTAAAGAAATAACTAAAATATAATTAGGGTTAACCGGAAGAGGAAAAGGAACAGAGAAAGGTTATCAAGCTGCATGGTGGAATTTGGAAAAGTGAGTGAAAAAAGGACGAGGACAGAGGACAGGGGTTAGAAGTGAGAGGAGAGAAGTACAGAGGGCAAAAATGAAACAAAACAATGTGAGACACCAAACCTAAATTTCATAGTGCTCTGTCTCCTCATCTCTCCTTCTTTCTCTCTTTCCCTCCCTCTCTCTCATCTTCCTCTACCTTTGTCTTTTTAAATGTTACTGCAAAGAATTAGTCAGTGACAGCTTTCTAAAGAACAGATCAGATCTCACACCAATTATAACCAGTT
The DNA here is from genome assembly GCA_017165825.1 of Hepsetus odoe. NCBI lineage: Eukaryota > Metazoa > Chordata > Actinopteri > Characiformes > Hepsetidae > Hepsetus > Hepsetus odoe. The sequence continues at coordinate 5,748,498 of CM029373.1, read as the reverse complement.
TCAAGGCAACAGCCATGCACTCTCCTTGTCTGAGGAGACTGTGTTTGCAAATGTAGCTAGTGAACCTGGATTAATGAAGGATCATGCATGTATTTATGTAAATATGCTATATACTGTTTCACACAAATGGTAAATACGTATGACATTTGACGTTTAAAACATCCTTTGGGCTTTCTTCACACTGCAACCGGACTTGTTTTTTAAATTTGATTTTAGCATATTTTAAGCTGTCACTAATTTGGATTAAGTTGGATTTTTCAGCTACTGCTAGAAATCATAACTTTACCTCAGTTTTAAACGCCTACAAATGTATGCATATTTTAAAAAGTAATTCTTTGTGACTTCCCCAACCATAAAGACTGCAGACATCTCTCTTGAAAAATCAGATCCAAGTCATCAGATCTGAGCACTGCATTAGTGGGATGTACCTCAGCCACAAGTGCATCTCATCTAACTAAACAGACATAATCAGGCAGTGTTTCATGGCTAAGTGCTATTTTCATGTATCCAGGAATCAGTTTATGCTGTTCATGTGTATGTTTGCATGAGTGAGAAACTCACATGGAACAGCACGCAGGTATAGATTTTCCCGTATGACTTGTTGAAGTTGACTGTCCATGGAACCAGGTGTGAAACACTTACTGAGATATAACCTCAGATCCTTACACAGTGTTGGGCCTTACAGAGAGAAACAGAGAGGCAGAGACAGAGACAGATTAAGAGACAGAGAGAGTGAGAGTGAGGAAGAAATTTGATTCTGTAAACAAACAAAATGAAAATGTGTCCCAAAAATTAACATTCACACTCACACACGTCCTTACCAACCTCTAAATCTTCAAACCTGAAAACTTGTAAAACACAAACATACACACATTAGCAGCCTTGAGGCAGTATTCATTAACCTTTGCACATCTTAAAGGTGTTTTGTAATCAACCAAGAGAAGTACAGATAAATTTAGATGCAGCAAGGGCTAAATTCTGAGAAAACAATAAAGATTATGGAACATGGACAAAATTATACTGTTTAGGCAGCAGCAATAACATTTTGCAGTGAAGTAAAACATTGTGCAGCCCACAGCTCCATCAGATCAGTGACATAAGCCATGCTTTTCCCAGACGTAGAATTTTGTTTAGTAACAGTAAGCTATGGATGACAAATAACATCATAGGTTATCCCATAAAGGGTATAATAGTTCATAATAATTTATAGCATTAAATGTAAAGCAACTGAAGTTTGTTAAAACATTTGTAAATATTTTGCAAGCAATATTGTAAGCAACAGAGGTAGTATCTACAATTGGATTTTTAATATATAAACATGTAGAAGGGCTGAAAAAAGACTCAAATAGTTTATATATGCCTGCCAGCAGCCCACCACTTTACTCAGTTTGGCTGAGCTATTAATTTTGTCTGGAGTGTTTTATGGACTCTGATGACAAGCTACTTGTCTGTTAAAGATGAGCCATGTGCTTTCCTGTCTTCAAAAAGAAAGACAGCTGCTGGGATCCACTGAACCCAACTCCACCGACAAGACATCATCCCAGTTAATAAAACATATTTCACACTCATAATGGAACATTTGTGCTGACAACAGTCAGAAACTTGGAGACACACACGAAAAACACATTCTTAATAAACACTACACCATTTTGTAATTTCTTTGTGTAAATTGTAATGATCTTTTTGACTTTTATTTCTCTTTGTCTTTTATGTTAACATTAAACAAATTACATTACATTACTTGGCTATAACCAAAAACAATTAAAGTATATGCCCATAATTAAGAAAACATGTTTCCTCTAGTGCTAGTGTTTATATCTGAAACCGATACAATAAATGGTCTTGAACACAACATGAGCCTGGTGCACATGGTGACTTCATCTTAAAGAGCTGTTGGATGAAGAACAGTTTATAGTATCTACAGTATGAATATATCTTCTATATGGTGACTTTTAGACCATGAGTTCAAGAGGTGTGAAATATTTATTCAAAGAGAGAGAGAGGGGAGATTAAAGTAACCACTGAGGGACAGCTGGTCATCAATCTAAGATGAGATGGCAGTCATGGTCAGGTGTGGTGACATATTTTCTTCAAACCAATCCATTACAGCAGTGGATACCAAAGTGTGGGCTGCAAATGAAGACACAACTCTCACTGGTCTTGTAAATAAAAAATTGGTCTAGAAAAATTTGTACATGTTATAATTGAATTTTATATAACTGACCTATCCATGCTCCAAATTTGCAAACCTGGGATAGAATAATGAAGCAGATAATGAATGATACTATGTAGTAACTCTTGATAAACATTGTAATTGAACGATTTAAAAACTGTGAGAAAAGCACATCTGCTAAATGACATAAATGTAAACTTTGAGCTCTAAAGTTTGTCCTACATTTTATTTGTGGGTGGCATATGGATAGATTAATTTAACATCATTTTATACAATAAATTACCTGGGGAGACGGTCTTGATGCGAATGGGATGTGGGCAGGTTAGGCACACCCAGGCCTCACTAAGTCATTCGAAACAGAGTCCCACCAATTTCCAGATAACATCTCCAGCTGGCAGTCCCGCCTCCTGGGGCAGCAGTGACAGATAGGAACTCCCATAGTCAGCTCCACCCCCTATGGCCACACCCAGATCACCAGATATGCCCACTAGGGGCACAAATGTCTCTTGCACTTTGGAGCGCCAGTGTAGCTTTTTCACAGCCACCTTAGACATGGCTGACGAACTGAGAGAGAGAGAGAGAGAGAGAGAGAGAGAGAGAGAGAGAAAAGTTTCATTTGTGAATAAGTATAATAACTCTCTGTATGTTACTGAGGACTGTAAAGCACATACTAGACCAACAGCTAGTTTTATTCAATTAGTGTATTCAATAAAAATAGTATAAGTAGTATAAGTAGTGTCAGTGCCAACCCCAAACAGCCCTGAACAGAACCCTTGTATTTGCATGCATTTGAAAAGCATAATCATTGGCTGATGAATCAACTACATTATTTAATATTTAGGTTGCACCTAATGCATCATTTACATTTACATTTATGGCGGTGAGCATATATCCCAGGCGAAAGCTTACAGCGACCTGAATTACAGGGACAGTCCCCCTGGAGCAACTCGGGGTTAAGGGTGCGCTCAGGGACCCAGTGGTGGTAGTGCTAGAGGTGGGATTGAACCGAGGCCTCTGGATCCATAGGTCCGTGGGCAATGCCCTACCACTGAATACACCACACCCTTATATCATAACGAGGGAAAGAAGGTTTTTACAGCTTGACTGTTTTTGGAAGCTTGCTTTTTTCCAGATTTGAAACAAGCTCAAGCTTGATTGTTTCCTCTGTCATGATGATTAAGGTTGCTGTTTGTTTGATAATAGCCATTTTGGTTGTCTACAGTGGTCCGCGTTCTATAGGGAGGTTCTAACTGAAAGGACCCTATTGTACTAAGTGGCACGCAATGATAAAAGCTGGCCAAATTCTGTAAAATCTTAGGAAAAGTTCCTTCAGTGCTCCTTTCTTATCCAAGTGTAGATAACCAGTACCACACTTTCTTGTGCCAGCAACATTTAAAAACCTCTTTGTACAATCCAAATATAAACTACTATTTGAAGAACAGTAAACACCTCCTGTCAAGGATATTTACATGTTTATGTACAAATCTATGAAAGAGTGGTCTTAAATGCTTACTGTTTTAATACAGTAATAATTCTGTAAATGCACAGTTGCCAAAGTTTATACAACCAGCATTAGGCCATGTAAAATTATGTAAGCTAATTATGACTTAAAAATCAGGCATACATTTTTTCATGCATAAATTTGCATCATACCATCTGCACATTGTAAACATGCCAATTATGTGCTAGTTGTTCCTACACCACACTGCAACATACTCTTGAGCTATGGCCCCATGTTGTGAACCAATGCAACAAAAACAGACTACACAGAGAGAGAATTTTTCTATCTGTTTTTTTTTTCATATATGTTCTTCATGTGCTGAAATATAAACACAAAAGTGAAAAAGAACATCATAACTGTAGGCTGACATTAGGAGACTAATGACAACGAAGAAGGAAGGAGTTATACAGATCCATCTATCAAACTCAGTGAAGCATCCACTGTGTTCTGGGGGTAAAATTCCAGAAGACGGATTCTAAGAGAGCCTGCAAGTCTGAAGGACTTTTGGCTCACTGCAAGCATAGGATGCCCCATAACGTGACAGTTGGCTGTGACCAGCGAGAGGGGCAGGTGCAGTTAGTTGTGCGAGGAGTCGCCAGCAGTATCAGGAACAAGGCTGTCAGTTCAAACCCTGATCGGCCACACTGAATATACACCCCAGAAGGGTGGCCAACTTTAGAGAGACAATGATGTGCAGATAACCAGCAGGACCAATTGTCCATGAGGGAGATAAACAAAGAGAATGAGATGAAGATAAGACAGATGGTGAGAGACCCGTGGCTATGCAGATAAAGAGCAAAGCAAGGAGACAGAATGCCAGGTCACAAAGTGAAAGAAGGTAAAAAGTAGGAAATGTTTAGAGGACATCTCTGTCAGATAGTCCAAAGGAACAGAAGGCGACAAATTTTTCTGACCATTATTGTGTAGTGGTTTAAATGTCATGATTTTCAATAAATTGCTTGACCAGCACATTTTTTTAATGCTAAATGTAGCCTGGCATACTCACAAGCTCTGTGTTATAAGGAGTAATCATTAAACTTAAATATTTAGTAGTGTATAGTGGATCTAACTGAAATTGCATGTCTTAATTCTCAGCCTAACCAATATATCCAAGTGTAAAATGCAATATTCTGAATTTGCAAAATGCAAATACCCAGGATTAATTGTATTATCTTTTTAATAGTAAATTCACTTGGTTTCTGTACACAGCATTATACTTACTAGGCAGTATCCATGATTTGCACAGAAAAGCATATTGTGACATACGATTATGAAAATGAAAATAATAACAATAGATTGCCAGCTCTGTATCACAGCTATTGAAAAGAAAAATGCATTTGGTGGTCAACAAGAAAATCAAGTGCATTAAAGGAAGCAGTATTTTACAAAATTACAAAGATTTCCTAATTCTAAATCCATCAAATTTAACAATTTATTTAATGAGAGCAGAAAACCAGACCTCAGTTAGGCTTAATTCCCATTAGCTTTGAGTGTTAGCATTAAGTCAAATTACACAAGTAAAGGAAAATACAAGAAATTTTCTCTGCCATTTTCCTCATAACAGTGCACTGATTCACATTAATCTTTCTTTTGTTTCAGCATAAAGATTTATATGCTAAAGTGGACCATAATGCTTGGAAATCCTATCTACATTTTCCAGGGAAACATGAATGCAAACCTACAAGTAATCATCAGATTTTTCAAAAGCATCTGTAATCTGAACGCTGACTTTTTTTACTGGACTGGATTACAGTTCCTTTTTCTGGATTGTAAATATAAAGATCTCATAATACATCTTTTTCCTTTCACGATGGACAAACTGGCCATTCTGTGTATTAACTGTTTCATAGTCCTTTATGACTAGGTTAAGCAAATTTTAGTATCTTAGACCTCCAACATTACTCAACATTTGTTATATATATGCTCCTAACAGGACTTGCTATTAGCCTATTTGTAAGCACACAGAGACCTTAACTTTGGCCCTTTTCACTATGCAGGGGCAAACAAGAGCTAATATGTCCTAACTGGAGATCAATGTATTTACCAAAATGAGATATAAAGGCATGTGGAATGGACACCCAATCTATGTGACCACAGGACAGAGGGAGTAACCATGGAAACGAATGCCTCCTCATGTCCCCTCGAGCAAGCCTACCCACTAGACGCGAGGTTAATTACACAGTGTGGAGTGGCACGAGAGACGCGACTAATTGTTTTCACCCGAGCGATTGGCGATCATTCATTTTGTTCATTTATCCAGCCCCACCCCCTGGAGGTTCTGCAGCCGATAGGAAAATACTTTTTTTTCGTACGGTCACTACAGAGATGGAGATAGATTGAACCAGGCACCATGCCCACTTCTACTTGTGCAGGGAAAGGAATCCTGAGTTATGACCTTGGAACAGTGAAGCTCAGGTGTCTACAGCCAGTGATTCAGTATTCACACTCACATACACAGGAACACTAACAGGGCACAAAAAAACGTTTTCACTGAGCACGTGGCACTCTTTCTATTTTGACTGTGTTGATATTGAGCTAAAGCATGGTCAATGGATGGATTGATACAGTAATGAAACTGTAAGTCATAGGGCTATTGATATATCAGCATTGTGTTTTCACATACACACTCTCACACACACACACACACACACACACACTCTCTCTCTCTCTCTCTCTCTCTCTCTCTCTCTCTCTCTCTCTCTCTGTTTACCCCATTTTTCATGCTATGTGTCTCCTCCCCACTTTTCTCTGCCCCACTGTGAAGCCTTCTGTGGTTGGAACAACACTAGAACTTGCACAGTCACACTTGATTATGCTCAGCAAACCCACACAGGAACTAATAATTGTATGCATGTTACTGAAAAAGATCAGTCAATTTGCATATATAATCAGCTACAGCATAAAATTCTGCATTCTGTTCATACTTACAGTTACTTGTTTAAAATAAACATTATACATTTCCATTATCCATCACCAAGAGATGTACCAAGTATTTGAGGGGTGTTTGAGGAGATATGTTATGCTATTTTCACCCAAAACTAAAGCATACCTTAGCCTATCACAGTACTCAAAAACATGTAAATGATGCACAATGTAGACATCAAAGCTTAAAGTCCCTTTTTTGCCTAGACTTTGAATTATGAAGGAAGACACACCAACAGCTAAGCTAAAAACAATCCTTTTAATAGAGTAAAGATGCACAGTGTGACAGAAGGTTCAATGGTTCATTGAGTTTGGTAAGACAGTAGAAAGGCACCTTTATATGTGAGCTACAAACACCAGACTCAAACATTATATTATAATTTAAATAATAATATAATGCTTACTATTAACATTTACACATATTAACATCAATGATCTCTACTGACATCAACACAAGATCAATATTTATGCATGACTACTTGCATTTAAAATGAGATAACCTAATCATGACATTTATGTTATGATTAGGTTATTGGGAAATAAGAAGAATTGTGTTTAGTTCCTAATACACATTAGTTATCTAGAAGTATTGTTTTGTGAGACAGCATGCTAGTTTAAGATGGCTCTGGACTCTGCACACAGTACACAGTACAAAACTAGAAATCTGCCATGCACATATAGCACCCCAAATGGTCAGTCTGGCTCATGGGTACTGTATCTATAACAAAAGGTCAAATCTGCACCTCTCTGGAGAAGGATGAAAACCCGCCTTGTCATCTCCAGAGAAGCACACCAACCCTGCTGACGGTGAAAATGAATCACAATTTGCATTGACTGTGCTCAGCATGTTGCAGTTCACTTTGCTACCCTTTAGCTCATATGCTCTGATTAGATTATCTGATTTTGCATGTGTTTTAGAATCAATGTTAATAATTATAAAGAGAATAACTACATAATTACCAATATGCAGCAATCAATACAGATGTTATACAACTTCCACTTAATTAAAATGTCATTGTCTAGGTTTCGAATGTTGATCAGATCTAGATACTGCAGGTAAACAAACATACTAAGATGTACCCTATGGCAGAAAGGGCACTGTAGTGAAAAAGCATGACCCTTAAGGTCAGCAAAAATGACTTTCCACTCTATATCCGTTTACATCCCTTCCCCTAGCCCTGCGATCTGCTTTTCCCCCCTCCAAAACATTCTGCTTGGCTTGCTCGCTAGTGAAATCTCATACCAACACACTGACAAGCAATCTGCCATGGGTTCACAATAGCTTTTTTTCTAGATGTATCTGTAATCTCTAACTCCCAATAAAGGCTATTTTTATCCATCAGGATCTATTTCTGGACCATTCCTGCCATTTTATTCCTGATAATATGAATAATTGGTACTGAGAGCTACACTATTTTTAAAAAATCATTTAGGTGCATGCAGTGTTACCAGATACTCTTTTTGATATGTGTGGGGTCAGTTTCAACCACTTGCTTTATTTATCATAGCTGAAATGGCTCAGTCTGTTTACAATGAGATTTCAATTTGCACACTAGCTAAACTTACCATCATTGACATTAATTTCAGAGGGCTGGACCTTCAGCTGGCTTCTGAAGTCACTATATGATTAGGTAGCTACTCTTCAGACAGTATGAAAGTTGCATATGTCTAAAGGCAATTACTCTTCAGTGTCTAGTGCTAATTAGGCTTCCCAAAATGATCAGCAATTATTAGCTCTCTGATGGCCTCAGTGTGGAAAGATAAGAGAGATGGCCAACTTCCCCTGAATATAATTAAAACTAAACCTCCAGAAGCCTACAGATAAATGCAATAATGTTGATGAAGCAAGTTTGAAAGCTGTAGCCAAAGTTACTGAATATAATCAGGAATCTCACCTATTTTATGAGTGATGTTCAGCTGTGGTTAAGGATTGTCACTGTGTTGGAACCATATTTTTAATTTATGCCATTTAGCAGATGCTGTGGATAAATACTATGCTCAGAAGCGCACATCTACTCTTCATACCTGTAAGCCTGAACTTAAGTTAACAGCTATTGTTCAACTGAATTACTACCATGATACATATTTTACAAAACCCGTGTCAAGTACAAGTTTAAAGTTAATATCCACACAATTAATTGCTCTATATGCAGTTCAGATTTAAATATTTGTTAGATTATTTTCCCCATACAATTAGTCAGAGAGTCAAAGAAAATGATAGGGGCTGTACATTTTTGCTGTACATTTTCCCTTCTGCCTATACCGTCAACAGTTGTTTGGTTGGATAACATCACAGTTTTCATGACAATACATACAAGTAATCAACAAGTAAACAAAGGATGTCAAATCTATGGCAAAAAAATAAATGAATAAATAAAAAAACAAAGCATACAATAACAAATGTATGTCATTAATTGTAAAAATATAAAGAAGTAATCATGTTGCCCACATCTAGGTATAGTATAAGCAAACTACTTAGAACAAATGTCTTTTAATTATGTAGTTTTAAAGATAACAAGAAAAAATAGCCTGGTTAGTTAAAGATAATGGAAAATGGTGCTGAAAATTGCACTTGCACTATTTTTGGAATATGGAAATGCATGGTGAACAATAAGACACTAATGAAGAAAGAATTAACTTCAGCAAATATTATGTGACGTTGTTAAGCTTTCATTTACTGAGCAGTGGTTAGTTCTGGTACTCTGGGGATAATTGACAGCAAAAGAAAACTGCCAGCAAACACTTGATCTGATTTCTACCAAGCTGCTCAAGAATCCAAATATTATTCAATCAACACGTGCTATCTTTGACAAGTATCCTGTCATTCTACCTCTAATTAGACCCTGTCTTTGTAAATTTGGGCTGTCAGCTGTTGTAACGGTTTGCTTGTCCCAGTCCCATTGTAAAAACAACTGCCAAACTTGATTTGTGTTACAGAAAGAGCTAAGATGTTTCGGTGTCATCTCAAGCAGCCATCAAGTGCTCTACAACAGTTGAGATCCTGAAGCTTGATCAAACTACTTTGAGGATTACAATACTCTTGGTGCAAGTATATTCCATGCTGTAGTATAGAGGCTGTTTTGTATACTGTTTAGAGAAATGCTCCAGATATAATTTGTACTGTCACTAGAGACTGGGCAAAGTCTTCCGAGTGTAAAATGAGTATTTCTGGTTGGCTTTTACATCAAAATGGACATTATGCATGCAGCAATCAATTTAAACCTTTCAAGTTAAAATATATTAATGTGCAAATCAATCAGTTTTTCTTGATTGTGAGACTGGTTAAGTGAACATCAAATATATACAATTTCTCACCTACCCCTGAAGAATTCAATCAGTCTCAACACAAAAAAACAAATTTTGCTTCTTTAGATTGAACTGAATGACTTATTCAATTGACTTAAAGTCTAACAACCACAAATCAAGACTCTCAAACACTTTTTGTAAAAATGCATAACAACCCTATCAAACCTTATCCAGAGTATCTTCCAGCAGTTTCTTTATAAATCATCTAGTGCTATTTAATTACAACACCCACTATAGGCCTTGAAAGGAATATTGTTGCATAATTTATCATAAAAATTATAATATTTCTCATACTGTCTATCCTGATGTAATGGAACTAAAAGCTTTTCACGTAATAAACAACTGGTATGCAAATTAATACAGCAAAAAACTGAACACACATGCTTTGAACGTCATGGGAAGTTTTATTGCTTATGTGGGCATGCTGGTGGTTAGTACGCAGGCTGGCAAATAAAAAAAAACAAAAACAAAAACGAAGCTGACCACTGATTTTTGTATTTTGTGTTTCTGATGATTTTTTTGAGGTCTTGTCAAGCATAACATTGTAACATTGTATGATTGACAGTTTTTTACTGAACATCCCATAGTGTGTAGCTTAATTCATTTTACTTAAAGCATTGTTATAATGCAGTTTGACAAAGAAAAATCTAGCATATCTAAAGCTCATAGCAGAATTATTACTGGTGTCTTAAACCAAAAGAAAAAAACGGAAACTAAATATTATTATTATCTTCTTCTTCCTCTTCTTCTTTTTCTTTGGCTGCTCCCGTTTAGGAATTATACCCAACGACTCCAACTGTCTCCATTCTGCTGTCCTCACCATCTTCCTAGCTAGGCAGGCACTGCATGTCCTCACACGTCCATAAACCTCCTCTTTGGTGCTTCCCTCTTCTCCTCTTTCTGTGACTCCTCTTCCAACATCCTCCTTCCAATATAATCCTCATCTCTTCTCTGGACATTAATAATATCCCAGCTAGCATATATAGCTTCTCTAACTTTGTCTCAGAGCCGTCTAACCTGAGCTGTCCACTAACCTGCTCATTTCTAATCCTGTCCATCCTCGTCACCCAACTTGAAAATCAGCATTTATCAGCTTTATCCCTCTATAGTTACTACAGCTCTGTGCATCACCTTTATTCTTGAAGATACGGGAGTACCAAAGTACCATGCGTTTCCTCCTCAGGCTTCTTCTCACTTTCCAAAGTTGTGTTAAACAATCTGGTTAGAAACTCTACTGCAATCTCCTAAACATCTCCCCATACTTCATGTTGTGTCATCCGGTCCAACAGCCTTTCATTCTTCATCTCTTACCTTCCTTAATTCCATCTTGTTTATTTGCTGCACTTCCTGGTTCACTATCCTCACATCAGATCTTTCCCAGATCTGTCTCTCTTTCTAGCCAATCGGTTAAGGTCCTTTTCTCCCTCCTTACTGTCCAACTTCTCTCATACAATTCACCATACACCTTATCTTTAGTCTTTGCCACTGCTTTCTTCGCCTACCCCAGTTCATCTCATATGCACTGTCTACTTTCTTCATCCTCTCTGACGCCATGTGGCTCTTCAGCACCTCTCAGTGCCCGTGTTGCTCCTGCCTCAAATTCCACCTTGCAGTCCTCCTCTTCCTTCCCTACATCAGTCCTCGACTCTGCCCTCACTTTCCTCCTCTTCTTGACTTCCAAGGTCATGTAACAGACCACCATCCTGTGAGCGTAGGTTTAGCTACACTCTGCCCTGTCACTACTTTGCAGTCTCAGTCTCCTTCAGACTGACCCTCCTGCCAAGGATATAATCTACTTGTAAACATCTTCCTTCACTCTTATACATCACACTGTAACCTCCCTCTTCCTAAAATAAGTATTTACTACAACCTTTTCCATCTTTTTTGCAAAATCTACAACCATCTGACCTTTAACATTCCTCTCCCTGACACCATACCCTACCCATCTCTCCTCATCACCTCTGTTCCCTTCATAACATGACCATTAAAATCTGCACCAATCCTCCTCTCTCTCCCTTGGGTACACTCTCCATCACTTCATCTCATTCACTCCAGAATTTTTCTTTCTATTCCATCTCACATTGCTTTTAGCTTGCAGCACTAATAACATTCAGTATCACCTTCAACTTTTCCAGCTTCAAACTCATCATCCTCCATGACACCCTCTTCACTTCCAAAACACTCTCCACATATTCTTCCTTCAGGATAACACCTCCCCCATTCCTCCTTCTATCCACCATGGTTTGAGCAGTTTAAGCCCTCCTCCAGCCACCTGGCCTTTTTGCTGCCCTTCCATCTGGTCTCTTGCTGCCAGAAAATTTCAGCCTTTCTTCTCTCCATCATATCCAGCTAATTCTCTACCTTTGCAGTCATGCCAATATTCAGTCCTACCCTCACTTCACTCTCCTCCCCCCTTTTCCTCCTTCTCCATCTGGACATGCCTTCCTCCTCTTCTTCTTCTTCTTCTCCTTTGGCCAACAGTAGTCCAATATCCACCAGCACCCCGAAGGCTAACAGTACTGGTAGTGGTCGTTGATAGCACCAGACCTCGAAGGCAGTCGGTCATTTAATTATAGTATCGTTGTCCATATTGGTTGTAAAAGTTTTACACGGATGCCCTTCACGCGTAACCCTCCTATTTACCGGACTTGGGACCGGCACAAAGAACTACACTGGCTTGTGCATCCCTAGTGGCTGGGTTAAAATATTATTATTATTATTAGAATTATTATTATTAACTAATATATACATTTGTAGTTTCATTTAAAAAAAACCTATTCTGATGGCTATAATTCTGAAAACTGACTGCTTTGACACTAAGTCTGGAGGTCAGTCAGCCTGTCTTCAATAACCAATAACCTCCAGTCCATGGAATTCAACCAAGGCGGGATATTGTACCTCAAGTTAGTCCATAGGTTGCCACGTTCATTAATACCAGACATAAGTAATAACATTGGTATTAACATTGGTATTAACATATGTTACTTTGTCTGATCATCAGCAACTACTACTAGTAATGGAATCATCTGACTCACTCTCATATCTCTGCTGCTGCTCATTCCTTTCTAGAACTACACAGTCTAGTGTACTAGAGTACTAGAGTGACAAATGTACTATGGTAGGCCACGATAGATTTAAAAACCAAAGATTAAATTCCAGCACAAAGAAAAGTACACACCAAATAGCTCTCATTGTAAGACTACATGGATTTTATGAAAATGGTGAAGTCTTATGTTTTGTAAATAAGAGTAAGGTTACTGCATGAAACATCAAACTTCAGTCACAACACAGTGGCATTTCTGAGCGTATGAGATTCTAATATCATGATAATTTTCATACTGCTCACTTTTTTTATTGTTTTACTTACTGCTAGAGCAACTAAGGCAGATTTGTGCTCCTCTGTAAAAAAAAAAGCAGAAATCAGGTTGAAGGTTAGGCACAAAGTCATTAAATACCCAAAATGAAAAATCTACATCGCCATAGCAAATAAGACAACATCCCTTTGTAGGTTTGAAAATATGCAACAATACCATAACTATTCACCCCTGCATGCAATAAAAAGCTCAGACTAATAACAAGGCAGGCAAAAGAAAGCCAAAAGTCACTGAACAACAAATTTTACAAAAGAAGACAATATGAACAACACCAAATGTGCTTTGTTCCTATACCTGTCATAAAATTTCTCCACTCAAAAAAGAAGCAAGAATTGCATGCAAGCATTACACAAATCTTTGTTTACTCATGAACACATACATAGAAAGTGTTTTAATTATGTGTGTAAAATTCAAATGGATATAAATGCACTGCAAATATAATGTTTAACAGTAGTATCTGAACATTTCCTTTTCCTCATTCTATACAATCAATGGTTTCAAATATCTCTGTGACTTTGTCCTCTCAGTGTAAATTGTTCTCATGTAGTAGTTCTTGTACAGCTATTTCAGTAGAGCAAGCTTTCCACTTGCCATTACTTTTGTTAATTTCTTAATTCTGATGTCTCACCAAAGAGTGAGTACACCCCTCACAATTTTGTAAATATTTTGATATATCTTTTCATGGGACAACACTGAAGATATGGCACTCTGATACAATGTAAAAAGTAGTCAGTGTACAGCTTGTACTACAGTGTAAATTTCCTGTCCCCTCAAAATAACTCAACACACAGCCAATAATGTCTAAACCACTGGCAACAAAAGTACACCTCTAAGTGAAAAATGTCCTCATTGCCCAAAGTGTCAATATTTTGTGTGGCCACCACTATTTCCAGCACTCTCTTAGCTCTCTTGGGCATTGAGTTCCACTGGAAGGCTACAGTTGCCACTGATCCTCTTCCACTCCTCCCATGTAAACAACATCCATGGAGCTGGTGGATATTGAGACCTTGCACTCCTCACCTTTCCATTTGAGGATGCTACGGAGATAGTCCAATGGGTTTAGGTCACAGAGAGACATGTTTGGCCAGTCTTTCTAACTACCCTCAGTTTCTTGTGAAGGCAGTGGTCGTCTTGAAATTGTGTTTGAGTTTGTTATCATGTTGGGAGATACTGCCCACTCTGGCCCAGTTTCCAAATGGAGAGGATCATGCTCTGCTTCAGTATGTCACAGTGCATGTTGGTCTTCATGGTTCCCTAAATTAACTTTAGCTCCCCAGTGCCGGCAGCACTCAGGCAGCCGCAAACCATGACACTCCCACCACCATGCTTCACTGTGGAGGCAAGACACGCGTCATGAACTACTCACCTGGTTGCACTTCTCCACACTTAACCCTCATCTACAGACAAATTCATCTTGTTCATCTGGTCTCATCAGACCATAAGGACATAGTTCCAGTAATCCATGTCAAGTCTGCTCATCTTCAACAAACTGTTTGCAGGCTTTCTTGTACATCATCTTTAAAGAGGCTTCGCTTCTGGGCGACAATATGCAGACCCGGTTGATGCAATTATTAATGAGCGTATGGTCTGAACACTGAAGGCCAGCCCCCACCCTTTCAGCCCCACGCCAGCAATGCTGCGGCACTCATGGAAATCTGTTATTTTCAAAGACAGCCTCTGGATATGATGCTGAGAATGTGCACTCCAACTCCTTTGGTTGACCATGTAGCGCCTGTTACAGAGTGGAACCTGTCCTGTTAAACAGCTGTATGTTCTTAGCCACTCGCTGCAACCTCAGTTTCAGGTTGTTGGCAATCTTCTTATAGCTAGGCCATCAACTATGTAGAGCAGCAAATCTTTTTCAGATCCTCAGAGTTAGCTGCCATGCGGTACCTGTGTTGGAACCAGTGACCAGTAGCAGAGGAGTGTGACCCGATAACACCAAATTTAACACACCTGCTCCATTCACTCTGGAGACCTTGTAACACTAACAGGTCACATGACACGGGAGGGAAAATGTCTGAGTGGGCTGTCTGGAATGTACTACCTTTTGATGCCAGTAGTTTAGACATTAATGGCTGTGTGTTGAGTTATTTTGAGGACAACCGATTTACACTGTAATACAAACTGTACTACACATTGTATCAAAGTGTCATATCTTGTACTCACTGGGGTGTACTCACTTTCATGAGATTCTGTATATCGCCATACAGCATATAGAGTACAGTCTCTCAATTTATAGATACTATAGATACTATAGTTAACTTGGAATAGACACATTAGTCTTAATGTACTTGATGGTACCTAGTATAGCAGTTGGAAATAAATTTTATTTATTTATCTAATTTTCTTTTAAAAAGTTGTATATGAATGAAAAGGCTTCAGTCACAGCAAAAGCATGTGACTAACTGGACTTTAGTCTGTACTACTATATTTTGATAAAGTTTAAGAAAATGATGACATTTTAAAAGGCTCAGCCAATGTGCATGGATGCATTTTTTACAGAAAATATTCTTTATTTGTATTAGCCTTGCACAACATCAACAAGGTGTAAAGAAATGCTCAAAGGCTTTTGATTTATCAAACACCATAAACTATCTGAACAGCACCAATTACAGCAGAGACAGATAAGAAGTAATTGAGATGGCTTACAGTGATTAATGACTCTAGAATGAGAGGATGGCAGATATAGTCATATGAATTCAGGGAATTGTAGGGGATCATGAAAAGCCAGAAAAGAAGGCATGGACAGAGCAAAGCTAGGCAGAGCATGATAAAGAATTTGCAGAACAAGTTGCAAACCTTTGAATAAGATGAAATGACAGAGCCACGAAGAGTAAAACAGCTGTGAGATGACAGAAATGACAAGAGATCTGTGAGCAATAAGGAAAAAAGACAACTTTAGAGGATGCGCTGTAAACACTCTGAGGTTTATCTTTCTGGAGAGATGGGGGCATAGATGAAAAACGAGTGAAGAGAGGAAAGAGAGGAAAGAAAAAGATGAAGATAAATGGAAAAACGTATGAAAAGGGTTGGGGTATAGTGGGGAGTAGGAGGAATGTTGATGGAGAGAAGAAACACAAGTAGACAGGGTAGGCAGATATGTCTCTTAAACCTGTGGGTAATACAATATTCTTTATGATCTAGTTTCAGAGAATGTTATTTTAAACATTTCTATATTCAATTTAAGAAGTGCTTCTTCAAAAACAGGCATTTTTGGGCAAGATAAATAAAAGTGATGCTGTCATCCTGTAGCCAGCAGCACACCCATTTTAAGAACTCAAAGCTGGTTTCCACTATGAGAAAAGCACATTCTGTTTTCAAAAATGATGAGATTATTAAGTAGTCTTTATGATTAAGACCAACACTTAGGTGCATGGAAATCACAATACAACACTTTATAAAACTTTACTAAACACTAAAATCAAATCTCTGTACAACATAGTCTTTAACAACCAAACACCTTAATTGTGTAAAAGCACTTTACTCAAGTGAAAGTGGAATAATAATGTCTCTTTTACAACTTTACAATTTCAAATAGTTAAATAAAATAAAGAATGAAGATAAAATGCAGTCAATGGTTATGTGTACAATGTTTCTTTCGTTGTTTGTGACACTATGTTTTTCTGAGAGCCAGTGAGGTTGAAGCTGGTTTGTCTGTGAGAAAAATGAATGCCATTTTTGAAAAAAAAACTTGTCTATACTTTAGTAAATAAAAATGTAATGTATATATATATATATATATATATATATATATATATATATATGTATGTATATATATGTATGTGTGTGTGTGTAGAGAAAGAAAGAAAGAGAGAGAGAGCTGCAACAAGGTAATTAACCCTAACTGATGCATTGAGTAGCTTCTCGTTACTTCAGTAACCATGTCAGAAGACACAACCTGTGGTCATGGTAAAGGTGTTAATCTTTTTCAGAAGGGTCATATTATTGGTATGCATTAAGCACGGAAAAAATTAGGTTAAAAACTGTGTAACACATTATTAAAAACTGGAAAGATAGTGGGGAACTATCATCTTTGCAGAAGAAACGTGGTGGGAAAAAGATCTTGAACAATAGTGATCGGCGATTTCTTAAATGTTTGGTGAAATCAAATCATAAAAAAAAACAACATCAGAACTCAGGCACATCAGGGTAAGAAGAGAGGCACATGAGGTGATGCACCCATCATACCTAGTGTCTACTGTACAAGTCTGTGGGGGCAGTGCTATGATCTAGGGTTCCTGCATTTGGTCAGGTCTAGGTTCAGCAACCTAAATATACTGAATATAAATATACTGAATGACCAGGTTATTCCATCAGGGTATTTCTTCTTCCCTGATGGCACAGGCATATTCCAAGATGACATTGCCAGGATTCATCGGGCTCAAATTGTGAAAGAGTGGTTCAAGGAGCATGAGACATCATTTTCACACATGGATGGGCCTCCACAAATTCCAGACCTTAACCCCATTGAGAATCTTTGGGATGTGCTGGAGAAGAATGTGAAAGTGAAAGTGACTATTTGTGTCATTGTGAGAACACTATGAAAAGCAAATCACAATAAAATTGGACTGCATTTAACCCATGTACACAAACACAAACCATGCAACAGGGGGAAGCTATGAAAGCGCTCAGGGAGCAGTGACTGGGACTGTACCTTGCTCAAGGGTACCTCAGGGCAACCTACTGGTAAAGGGTTTGAACCCATAATCTTCCAATCCTGTGGCCAACTCCCTAACCACTAGGCCACCACTGCCCCTTTGTGTAGGAGCCTGAAAAATGAATGCAACTGTGGATGGAAATAAATGCTGTGACATTGCTGAGGCTTATCAAACGATGCCACAGCAAATGCATGCCATAATCAAAGCTAAAGGCAGCCTAAAAAGTAACCTCAATGGTGTAGCATTATTAAACTTTAAACTTGCTGTCTCATAAAAATGTCTTCAAGTATTATAATTACGATTTTGCCTATTCCTAGTCCCCAGGATGCTTTGCTAGGTCACAGTGCAGTAACCCGAGTGGGAGGAGATTGTGCTGAATCAGTTTCAATCACTGAAGGTGACCCTCCCTGCCTCCCTCCTTTTCTCTCCCCCTCTATCTCTCTTTCTCCCACCAACCATCTCTCTCTTTCTTGTT
The DNA here is from genome assembly GCA_017165825.1 of Hepsetus odoe. Taxonomy (NCBI): domain Eukaryota; kingdom Metazoa; phylum Chordata; class Actinopteri; order Characiformes; family Hepsetidae; genus Hepsetus; species Hepsetus odoe. The sequence goes on along the minus strand of CM029373.1, from coordinate 5,730,086 downwards.
CTCCTTCTTTTTGCCTTTTCTTGTCCTCCTTCTATTTCTCTTTTTTGTCCCTGCTATACATGTTGCTCTGCTTCTCCTATGTTCCTTTGGTGTCCAATGCTTCATCCTATACTTGCTTTTGTTTTTTTCCCTTTGCCCTTTTGCTCATTTCCCATCCCATCACTTCATCTCTTCCCCTTTTAATCTCTCTCTGTCTCTCCCCACCTCTCTCACTCCTCTCCTCCTTGTTACCTAATATTGATCCTAACCCCCCTCCTTCTGTTCTATCTTCTGAGCCACCACATGAGCTTCTACCTCAAGGTTGTGTGTTGCTCTTTTTGCTCGTAACAATTTTACACAAGGGGGGGGGGCTCCTTTTGATTTCAGTGTCCACATGGCACAGGCTATTCATCAACACTCTGATTTATATTCACAGTTGTTGTGAGCAACCAACATGTCAAGGCCCATTTGGTCAGGATAATGAACAAAGAGGGAGAAAAGAAAAGATATTGACCAGTGGCTTAAACTGTTGTTAGATAAGGAACAATATAATGCTTAAATGCTGCTCCAGTTCAGTGAACCATTTCAGCAAACAAGGTTCAAAGCATTGCGGATCATTGATTCCTTTGGTGCAGAAACATTTGTCAATGTTGTCTTAAGTGCAAAAGGAATTTACAAATTCCAACGCTGTTGCACCATAGTTGTCACCATTTAGTGGGTGGATTTTAAAGTTTAAAAAATATAAAGGTATATATCCTCTGTGATGCTCTTAATAAAAATATTTATGTTTATGTGCAGAAATCAGCCCAACCCAGTTTCAAGTATAACAAAACTGAAGAGAGATGTTTGAGAACCCAAAAAACAAGTTACTTTATAGTGTAGTTAAAATGCTTGCCTTTATAGATTCTGATTTAAAGTACACATTTGTTTTACATTTTCTGCAGTAATTCAGAAAGTGTTTGATGTGAAGTGGTTCTCTATAGAGCAACTTACTGACTTAGATATCTTTATAGTGATTGTAATAAGAAGCCAGGCTCAGAATATCTACAACATAAAAATAACTATTTTGTTTCCCATATAAAATGACCAGTGAACCTACACATCTGTTTTCACTTGTTATGTACTGAAAATAATAAAATATTGCTAAACATAAAAAAGGAGGACTTTTTTCATTTAATGTCCTGCAAGTACAAGCATACACAAAAGATGGAACAAACATTTCCATGTACACATCTAATTATAGTTTTTATTCTACGACAAAAATAATAAATACATCCTGTACTGGAAATATGTCATATTTCTCACAAATTGAAGCACACAAAAACTGCTATTCCAATGTGTTTAACAAACAAACAAACAGCACTGTGCACTTAAATTAAACTGATAAAATTGCCAAAACAATTTACAACACTGAGGTTCAGTGAAGTGATCTAAGCTTTTATGTTTCTAAATCTACCTCAAATAGACTGCACCAGATTGAGCTCAGGCTGTCTTAGACCATGTCAATTACACTGTACTGTTTATGTAACATATTGAAAAAGAAACTCCACTCTAGTCTTAAGTTTGAAGCACTTGTGTACAGGAAAACACATCTGTTGATTCCACCTGGACAGAAAAGAATAGAGGATACTAGCCATGAAGAAAAGAGATGTGAGCTAACAATAATCATGCAAACAACCTGGAGAGAACTCACAGATGGAGAATTGTCAGTGGATCTCTGCCCTACTCTGTCAAGGGTAAACTGCAGCCTGCTACCCCACCATCTTCCTCACTCTTTCTCCTCTCTACCTGCTCTCTCTCCCCTTGCACCTTCACCATGTCTCCTTGAATATGTATGAGGGTGAGGCGTGCACCCTGCATATAATCAGACAATTAATGAGAGGCAACAACACATGAACTCTGTAGGATGAACTAGAGCAGGTTTGTTAGCAGACCCTTAGCTATCATAACCCCCTCCCCAAAATCATGTGTAGCAACAGTCAGTTGATAACAATAAGAGGTTTCAGAACAGCAACTTGTCTCATGTCAAAAGTGAGAGGATTAGAGAAGGGAAAAAGGGAAATTATACATGCTTTGATGACAAAATGTGTACCTCAGCAGTGGTTAATGGAGATGAGAAAAACATTGTTAGTGTTCAATTTGCCATGAAACATCAACACAATGTAAATACATTGGGTGTTACCATTGATGTAATTCTAAGGTGAATGCAAAGCTTAAGATCTAACACATCTTTCCACCTTTCTTTTTTCTCTTTTCACCCTCTGTTTATTACTCTTTTGCTTTAATGCTCTCTTGTTGCCATACTTGATGAATGATTCATAATAGTAGTGTAACCTTGACTCCTCCTAGAATGTACAGCCGCACACTGTAAAGTCAGGGTCACAGCATTCATCACTTCAGTACAGGACACACCTTGCACATACACACATTTGTGTTGCTGCCTATACCTAACACAACCACAACTTTCATTCCACTGATTATGCAAAATGGCTGGATAATCAAAAGGTTGATATATAAGCAAAGTAATTCATAGATTCATGTGAAATACAGAAATTTTGCAATTGTAGCAAGAACCAGAAATCTGAGGAGTTTAATGTCACTTTAAGCTATCGCACAGAAAGTTACATGAAATAATTTTGAAAAAGCAAACTTGACCAAGAGATAATGATAGTTTTGAAATAAAGTTTTGGCCTAAAAACTCATTCATTGTAAAGCATTACATGCAGAGTCTCATTAAAAATCAACATTTATATGTATTTAACTTGACCATCTACTGGCGAGAACTCTCCCAAACACATGATAACACCAAAGCTACAAGGCTTAAGGTTAACCCCTCCGACATCCCTGGACAGATTAGCCCTCCTGGAACGAACACTTACTGCTAATTTTGCTATATCAGCCAACGCATAGGTAAATAAATATTGGTGCCTTTTATACTCTCTTGGATTCCCAGCCATAAATGGCTGTGGCTTTGCCAGGTTTCAAGCAAACGATTGCCAGATAATGGGTTTTCTATAGGTTTTATCATTCGAGAGCCATCATTACATATAAACATCAGCAGAGACCGTTTCAATGGTCATTTTGGATACTAAATGAAAAAGCCATAATTGTGTTGTTAATAAATTGATTAATCACCATCAACCAAAACGTAGATACTGGGCTGCCATCATTTTTTATTTCACTTCAAATCATAAGTAATCAATATTTCAAGCACAGATTCAAGCTGCAAAGAATTTCAAGAAGGACAGTTTGTCAACACTGAATCATTTCACATTAAACCACACAAAAAACACTAGAATTCTGCTTTTCAGTCTTTCTCTTCAATAGTCATAAACAATGAACTAATAATTTTGGTGACTAGATATCCCCATAACATCAAAAATGTTGTTCTCCATCCTTCTGGGGAAATGTGGTAACTAAATTATAAATGTATGGTAGTGAATTATAAATACAATATTATAAATATGGTAACACAAATTATATACACATTGACAGTGACTGACATTTCTATGCGTTCTCCAAACACACACACACACACACACACACACACACACACACACACACACACACCTGCTACACATGAAAATCAAACCAAGTGATATGGAAACAAATGTCCATGAATCTCTCACTGCAAAATTCAAGGGACCTCTCACACCTGATGATGATGATGTAAGACGATGAAGGTTAGACATCATATTAGTGTTCACAGGTCCACATGCATTTCATAGAAACTGCACAACCGCTACCGTGACTCCAAAACTAGTTATCCAAACAGAAACCCTAACCTTGGTGTCCATTACTACAGCAAATCTTTGTACTTTTTACCTTGAAAATGATTTTCTGTTCAAATGGGGGACATACTATGTACAAACATAAACATTCATTCCACTGAAACATAGGACTCGTTTAGCTGACAGTACCCAGATAAACGTGAGTGAAAGTGCTGTAAAACAGGAGTGAATTACTTCAGCGCTCAGATAGCTGTCAGTCTGGATATCTCCCACTGTCATCTTTACTTCACACACAAACACGCACCCACCTACCAACACACACACACACACACACACACACACACACACACACACACACACACACACAATACCAGTATTTAAATGAAAACTCACCTGCGTGGCCTCTGACACACACACATTCTCCTCAAGCAGTTCAGCCGCCCAAAAAGAGCCCGTTTAAACGCGTCTATATACATTGACCCCCGACTACACTTGACCCCTAGACGGTCCAAAAGCGGTAAAAATGCTTTTTATGTTGGGAAACTGACAAAATAACCCAACAGGGTTCGTGCGTTTAGCAGGAGAAGCGGGTCAGCGGCGGAGCGCGAGGGAGAAATGACCGTTAAGAACTTTTAAACGCCACGGGAGTGAGCGCGAGCTCGCCTCGCGCTGCGTGAGTGCGCGCGCGCGTGCACAGAGGATGCGCGAGAGCGGCACAGTGACAACAGATTAAAAAAAAAAAAACGGTCAAACTGAGGGGCTGTTGACCGCGTCGACAACAACCAATGACAAAAATGGCGAAAAAAGGCGGCTTTTAACATTCGTCGCTCGTCCTGTCAACAGCTTATCGATTATTTCCCCCCATTTTCTCGCGCATTTGCTCACCTTCAGTCCCCGCTCCCTCCTCAGCATGGTGTCTTTCCTCCCCGAGGGCGTGAGTGAACTGTCCGGCTCGGGCTGCTTTTCCTCCCCGTGCTGGGCTCTGCGGCGAGGGGGCTCAAAGCGGTGGGTAAAGTCGGGCTCTCGCCGCTCCGGAGTAGCCGAGACATCCTGCCACCCCGCTCCCTCCCGGGGTAAGAGGCAGGTTTACGGCCGCATGGTGGAACTATCCCTCTCAGCGCTGGGAAACAAAAGCGTGAGACGGAGAGGGTGAGAAAAGAGCGAGAGGGATAAGGGGAGGGAAAAGAAGTAAATAAGGGAGAAGAACCGCCCCTATAGTGTAAAAGGCGTCAGGTACTTTGGCTAAAATCGCACGGGGTGAGGGAGGAAAGGAGGCTGACTGGCGAAATATGAGAAAGTAGAAGGACAACTTTGTCCCGAGTGAAAGTGGAAGTGGCCCGGAGGACTGTTGGATTGAAAAGGACATTTTGACACTTTTGGTTTTGGGGCCAAAGTTTTGGTCCAGACCTCCAGGGCTGGTCATGGTCTGCAGGTGTGTCACGCTTAATGAATCACTCTGCTGTCATATTTTAAAAATCTCAGGTTTCCAACACCTCATCAGTAAATCTACTTTTCCTCAAGTTTCTCCAAACTACCACTATCCCCCATTATTGACCACCATTAATACCCTTATTGATTAAGAGGGATCAATAACGAGCGAGAGCAACCCAGACGTGCAGTCACCTCACAGCGAGAAGGTCCTGGGTTCGATTCCCAGGTAGGGTGGATTGGAGATGCTAAAATTGTGTGTGTGTGTGTAAATGTGTTTGTTTGTGTGTCTGCCCTGCGAAGGACTAAAGACCTGTCCAGGGTGTTTGCTCACCTTTTGCCCTGTGACAGCTGGTAAAGGTTCCAGCACCCTCCACGACCCTAATGAGGACAAGCGGCTATGAAAATGAGTGAACAAGAGAATAACCAACAAACAAACTTCAGATTGTGTTGACAAAGAAGACAAATGAAAGTGACTATTCTTGTCATTGTGAGTGCACAGCACAGCGCACAGTGAGACACAATGAAATTTGCATTTTACTCACACACGTGCAGCAAGGGGCAGCTATTGAAAGTGCCTGGGGAGCAGTGACAGGGACGGTACCTTGCTCAAGGGTACCTCAGGGCAACATACTGGTCCTTCTGATTCTGGGGCCAGCTCCCTTACCACGAGGCTACCGCTGCCCCATGAATAGATCTTGAGGAACTGAAGGGTGAACTGTGTATTAAACCTGAACCCTATAAACTCTGCTACAGGTTGTTCACTGAGAGTAAAGTAGTGCAGATCACAAAGAACAGCCATAATAAGAAGCAACGTAGAAGGCAGACTTGACAGAGGAGAAAAGGTGTGTATTATGTGTGATGCCTCTGAGAACAACCACATTATATGATACTGATTAAAATGAGGCAGTGAAGTTAATGTTCAGAATTTTTAGTAGATTGTTTTTGTTTTTAGTTAAAATGGTTTTATATTCTTAGAATCATTTTAATTTGATGTTAGGTTAATGGAATTTGGTGTGATTATGTTCAAACAGCAACTTTTCATTTTAATACTTTAATTACGTTTACGTTACAGAACCTACAGTGTACTTTTTATTTTGCTTGAGTAAAGAAACGGAATCAGTATTAATTTTTGCACAAGTGGCTGTCTGTCTACTAAAACTTTCTTCTACTATTAGCACATTTGTGTACTTTTGACATCTCTGGAGACATCAAAAAGGCAATTACTAAAATTTTAAAGAGAAGCAGATTGTAAAAAGGCAGAAGGATCACCCTTGATAGTAAGGAAAGTCAATGGAAGGATCACCAAGGCATGGATTAGTCTATGCATTTATTCAAAGAGTAATTTTGTGTTTGAATACTGCAGTCTCCCAGTACTACCAGGGGCAGCCATGGTTGCTGGATCAATCCCCTGGACTGTAAAGAAAAGTCATGGTGAGTTGGAGGTGAGTGGGAGGTGGGTGAAGGGCTTTCTCAATTTCCCACCCTTAGGGAATACACGAAATCCCATAACTGTCCCCAGGGTGCAGGTGTTGCTGCCCACTGCTCCTGGTGTGTTCATTACTGGTGTGTCTGGGACGGGTTTAATGCAGAGGACAAATTTTTTGTAACTGTTCACAGTGTGTGTGGAGACACAGGAGTAAAAAATCTTAGAAAACAGCCCTCAAACGTGCACATGTATAGTGCTCACATTCTGGGTTCTCTGAATCACTACTGAGAATGAGTGTTTAAACATTCATATCACATCGTTCGTTTAATAGCCTGGTTTGTGTACATTACTTCTAAAATAATACACATGCATTTACACATATCAACTCTCTATCGCGTGCAATGAAAATGTGCCACCGTGGAATGACAGAAAACCCTGCTTTCAGTAGTGATTTTCGCTTCACTTGTCGGTCACAAAACGTACACAGTGCGGTGCTTTGTGTGAAATGTATTTCTTTTCGCTCTTACGGGTCAGAATTAGCGACCCAGTAAAACTACATTACCCAGAAACACCCCGCGACACAGCATACACACCAAACATGGCGTCGCCGATGCGGCAACTAGAAAGCGAGAAAAACACGGAGTCTTTGCCAACTGATAATGGAGGGAAAAAAACGGGCCCGATTTCTTTTGGTTTTAGTAAAACGATCGTCAAGGCTAAGTACGAGACGTCAGAGGAGAGAGATTATTTAACAGGAGTCGAGGGAAAGGAGTTGAAAAGGTATGCTAATGAGACAAGCTAGCCGGCTAAATAACGTTGACTACAATTTTCCTTTGATGAGTCTGATATGGGCGCTAATTAGCATCTTAAAGTAATGTTATTTACTTTCTGCAGTACATAATAACTGATCTAATTCCTGTGGAATGAGAAATAGCGTGTTTAGCATGTTACTACCGGGGTTTTTCTATGAAGTAATGCATATTAATGGTTCACTACTTCTTTCCCATTCAATCCTGAACAGCACGAAACATGTGGAGAAACCGAAGGAGCTCATCATTCCGCTCATCCAGAAAAACCGCTGGTACAGAGAAGAAGCAGCAAAGGAGAGCGACGACAGAGACACCAAAGAAAACTCCCCATCAGAGGAGCAGGACTCTGTGGAGTCTCAGGCTGTCAGAGAGCTTATAGAAGGTGTGGAAAGGTCTTATTGTTATTGGTGTTATTATTATTATTATTATTATTATTATTATGTAGTGAACATGCTGTCAAAGAATCATAACATCTGTACAACATGTTTAATCTCTCCTGTGTTGCTTGGTACTTGCAATAAATGGAAAGTGAGTTTTCTTGCTTTTAAGTTGCTTAAAAGCATTGCCTGTCATGCGAACATCCAACTCTGAGCAAGCCCAATTCATTAAAATAAAACCTTTACTTGACTCTCAGGTGAAATGACAGAATGCTAAAAAATGTCTTTAACATTAAGAGTGTAAATTGTTTCTTATTTCTGTATTACATGCTGGTAATAACTGCCTTCTTAGATTATAGTGGTTTAGTTACTTTCTATTCCTATGGTCTTGCAAGCTTTGTGCTCAGATATAAGGCTAGTTGGTTACAAAACTTGCATGAAAGAAATATGAATTGTTACTATTCAGTTTCCATTTATATTCTTATTTATTCTTTAATACACATATAAGTGTAGCACAGTGTCAACACTCTTTTTAGATAGTTTTAAAGGTTAACCTTTTTAAAAAACAATTTTGCCCTAGTTTAGTTCCAGTTCTGACTTGCTAGCTAGCTTCTCCCTGTCACACCATGTCACTAAGCTGAGAGTGAAGCAATGTTTAAATTATATGATTCAGGTGCCTGTGATTTTCTGAGGTTCTAAACATATTTAATGTATTTTATATAGTAACTCCTGATCCTAGATGTAGTCTTAAATTTGCTTATGTTTATACTGAGTAAAATTTGTCCAGCTATCTAATGCCAAAAGGTCATGCCATGAAGGTTACTGATAACTGACTCGTCCTCCATCAGAGTCTCAAAAGCTGCAGGAAAGATGGAAGAATGGCTCTCAGATCGACCCAAACTTGGCCATACCTCTGCTCATGCAGAACCAGGCACCAAAAGGCTTTGAGGATGGGGACCATGTCAAAGTGGATCTTCGACCTGAGTCGGTGAGTCAGGAATTGGAGGAAGCTGGGGTATAACCATACCCTCAGTCCATAATTTGATTATTGTTTTTGAATACAGCAAAAATGACCATTTCACATTCTAAAAATATGATCTTATTCTGTAAGACTAGATCTTTGAGGCGGACTGTTGAGTAGTGCTGATCATTTAGGCAACTTTGGTGTTCACGTTATCAGCTCATCATCTTCACAATGCACATTATCACTTTTTTTACATGCTGATATCTTAATTTTTCAACATAGTGTACCTACTGAGGAAAGAAAATAATAAATGGGTAAAAAAGAACAACACACTTATACATGTATTAATATAGGCATGGGCAGGGGTTCTATTTGTGCTCTGCCTTTACTAGAACATCTGATTTGTGCAGAAACAGTGTTAGGAAATGCGCATGGCTTTTTGGGAAATATTTTAGAATATGATTGTAGAAAAAACAAGCTGCTTATTATGGACAGTGGGCTTTTTGGGCTGTGTTTCTGGCAATTCCTTCAGTAGTTTAGCCTTAAAATGCTGAAAAGTAGGCGGGCCTCCTAGGAGTCTGGAGGGGAAAAGGGTGGACACTACAACACAAAGTGTAAAAAGAGAAATTAACAGGCTATTATTTGGGTTTCTGTAAGGAGCAGTGACAGAGACAGAGCTGCTAATAACACAGAAAACTGCTAACAGGTATCGGCAGAAATTAACATTACAGCAGCAGTGGTTACTTTTGGTAGTAAAAACTAAACACATTGTTTTGCCTGTTTTACCAAATTGCGTTTATGTTTTGGCAGCTCTTCACACACACACACACACACACATACATATATATATATATATAAAAAATACATTTGCGACATTTAGCAGATGTTCTTATCCAAAATAAATAAAGTATATATCATAATTGTATCATAATTGTGTTTTATTGGGCCATTTTTAGCCCCTTAAAATCAGTGGCACAATTGATAATTCTGTGTCTACACAGGATGGTATTGGATTGATTCTGACTCTCTCTGGTCCAGTCATTTGCATATGGCTATGTCAGCAGGGGGTAATTCAAAACTGTTTACACATGCAACAGCTCCTTCAAAGACACAGTGTACTTGCGTATGTGTATGTGTGTGCAGAGACACAGATGTGTGTGTTCTGAGGAAAAGGACGTGTCTTAATAAAATGAGTGATGAGGCACTCCTCTGCAAGGTCCACAATGCTTACTTGGCATATTTCTCTCTCACACTCACTCTCTCTCTACCTTTCTATCGCCTTCTCTTCCTCACTTTCTTCCCAGCCATACTGCATCTGATCACATGCAGAATCACAGTTTGTTTGTTTTTTTTCACAGTGTAAGGTACAGCAGTATTAGGAATTTGCCTGTTGAGTGAAGATTTATTAGGCCTCTTTTTAAATTTTATTGAACTAGTTTTTTTATTAAAGTTTACTGAAACTATAAAGTTATTCTGTTATCTGAATAGCAGTACTGCTGAGTGTTCTCCACTTTCTTTAGTAATCACACAAAATTTGCACAAAAAAGCCATAAAATGGCTTATTGGTTGTATAAACATTTCTCTAAATAATTCAGAAGAAGCTTACAAAAAACATGAGCATCCAGAAGAATAGTAAAGTGTTGACAGAATTTTTTTCCCGGTGATGCCACAGGTCTTTGTGGATGGAAGTCCAAAAGAGCACATTTTGCTTCACTCTCCCTTGGTGGGGAGTGTGGTCCTCTCCTCTTGCCATTAGACTTTTACATTCAGCATTCATTATGTTCGGCATTCATGCTCCATGCTCTTTCTCCATTAAAAAAAAAAAAAAACAATGTGAAAGTTGGTTAATCTGTTCCATATAAATTTATACAATTTATAAAAATGTATGTGATGTTTCATGTGAGATATACAGGAAGAAAACATTTATTTGAAGTATTAAGGGGTGTGTTTGTATGCAGGAGCAAGCGTAATGGTTTTTCTGATTTAGTCTACAGAGGCAGATTATGACCGTGTGCCAGTGGAAGCATATGGCATGGCCATGCTAAAGGGAATGGGCTGGAAGGAGGGCGAAGGCATTGGCCTCACATTCAAACAGTAAGTCTAACACTCTTAGAAATTAATCTAATTCTTCTATACACAAATCTAAAACACAATTTAAATCCTTTATCAAAAAACAGAGGATTTCTAGTTTTCTTTGAATATTGGTGCAGTACTGATTTAAATAGATGTCATATAAATGATGCTCATAATAAGGAAGGTGCGTTTTGCACTAAGATTATTTATCAGTGAAGTGTGGGACCAGGTGAGTTTTAAAGAGGAGTCTGCTGTCATCAGAAAGTTGTCTAGTCTTGTGGCAAGTTTGAGTGTGGGATTTGTTTTGGTGTTTTTTTATGTTAATTTTAAGACATTTGTATAAGGGGCATTAATGATGATCTTATATTTTCATGTCACTAATGCAAAGAGTAATTATATGGGCATGCCGGTAGGACTGAGGCATTTGAGCAGGGATGACTGCCAAATAAGTGCTGCTGTAGAGAAATTGCTGAAAAAGTAAATGTTAATTATAGAAAATTACAGAAAAAACAGTGAATTGTTGTTTGCTGAATTTGGAGCCACAAAGGTGCAAAATAGTCATGCTGACCATTGTACACCACTGATGCTACCTGAAATAGTTATGTTAGCATCAGAACTGAACAGTGGATATGTTTACTAACATAATTTAGACTGCCAATTGGGTGTTTTGCTCACCTTGGTAGGAGATGGCATCAGGCAAGGTGGCAGAGGCACAGTGATGTTCTTGACAGTGTTCAGCTGGGAAACCTTGGATTTTGACAGTTTGTTGATATTTCGATATAAATCCTATCTACATCCTTTTTTTCCCCCCTGTCTTTCAGAGACATTAAGCCTATAGAACATCAGCTAAGGCCTAAAGGTCTGGGTCTGGGGGCTGATCGTTCTGCTATTAAAGATCTGGAGCCCTCAGGGCCTCGGCGCCCCCCTAAACCTGGGGAAGAGAGGGGGAAAGAAGACGACGCGCTGGTGCTGGGTCCTGGGGGGTGCGTGCAGGTCCAGGGTGGGGCACATAAAGACTTGTATGGAAAGGTAAGAATGGCTGTCCCACATATGACATGCACAAGTGCATTATAAAACATGAGTATGAGCAGGAACTAATGATCTATTTTCAAGTGTAGACCACATGCTTATCTATGTTGTAGATATCTATGTAGATTATAGATTATTGTGTACTGATCATCTTATTATTGAAGTCATTCTTCTTCTCTTTATTCATCATTCTCTCTCTGTCTCTCTCTCGCTCTCGCTCTCAGATAGAGGGGGTTGACCCAGACAATGCCAGAGTGGTGGTAAAACTGGCCATTGGAGGAAAGACAGTGACTGTCAGCCAGTACTCTCTACGTTTGGTTCCTCATAAAGAATATGACAAATACAGTAAAGATCTCAGTAAGTCTTTGACTTTTCTGCCAGAACATCTGTGACCACTCCCCCACTTTTGCTAACAAAGCTAATTTTCCCTGTGCTCTAAATGTAGGCAACGATATATGATATAATATATGATAATATATTAACGTTTTTGTACTGGAAGCACAAAGCAGTTAGAGCTAAGCAGTTATGTATTCTTATACCCCACCAATTAGCTTTGTGCAAACTGTACACATGTGGTCTTGTAGCACCCTTGCTCTGCATTTTAGTGGTAGGCCTGCTTATTAATTTAAACTCTTCTTAGGTGAAAATTGATGATAAGCAGGGCAAACACAAAAACTAGGGGTATTCCAGGACCAAGAGTGCTGAAAGACAAAAAAGTTGGCAAAGCCTATCGTAGAACTGGTTCTGCTATGATGGATACCGGCTTAGGTTGCAAGGAGGTTTTTTGTTTCCATCCAAAACATAACTGCTTCATCTTTTATTTTTGTATTCACAAGCAAGTTCTGGAATGCAAACCTTTCTCAAAGGCTGCTCTGAGAACCTACAGTGACCCACTTAAGAGTCTTTATATCAAAGACCAATTGCTGATCAAAAGTAGTGCTCTGAGTCTACTGTGGTTCTATAAATACATTAGAGTTTAAAATGTGCAATAATAACATCGTCAGTTCACTTGAAAGCCAGAACCATCATAATAGTATTTCTTTGTTGCTAAGGCTGTGAAATTCTGCAATAATCATGTTATTGCAACTGTACTAATGAACATTGAGAGGTGCCTTGCATTGTATTAATTATTGGTATGCTATTAAAGTGCATTCATTAATTTGGTGGAAAAATAAATTTTGTTAGGGCTAAGATGATGAGCAAATTTAATAAAGTAGCAAATAAGAATATATTATATACGTTGTATGTATGGTAGTTTCCATTTCTGCCAGCTAGGGTGCGAAAGCATTAAGCTATTTCACACTCATTCTGATATTTGACATGTGGGGCGCTCTCTTACTTCTTTGTCTGTAATGGAAGTAAAGCCCACAGTGCTCAGACATTCAAAGAAAAAAAAAAGAAAATTTAAATTGTGGCATCTTAGCCAGTATCACACTTTGTTCCTTTATCCTCCAGGTCGCCTCAGCAAAGCACACAAAGAAAAAGAGAAAGAAAGAGAAAAAGAGAGAGAGAAAGAGAAGGAGAGAGAGCGAGAGAAAGAAAGGGCACGAGAGCAGAGGCGAGAGGAAGACTTGAGATCGAACGGCATGGATGAGCGAAGGAAGGATCGGCACTCTGAGAGAGAGAAGGTGCAAGAGAAAGAGCGAGAGCGGCACCAGAAAAAGAGGAAACATAGAGAAACGAGTGCAGAAAGGTAACAGTTCCTTCTTTTGTGATTTGTAGCAAAAATGCCCATTGTATGAAATCCAAATAAAAATTAATCTAAAAACCCTTTATGGTACCTGTCTTGCCTGTCCAGGAGGCAGTATTCTTTTGTAATTCATTTCCCCATAGCATTAATACCGTAACTCATTAAACCTGTGAAAGAAGGGGGTGTTTTGTACCTGTTGATTGATACTGTGCCACTGACACTTTTTAGAGAAAAGCCTCATCCTATGAAAGAGCCTCGAACCACTCCTCCTGCTCCTTCCTGGCTCCAGAGAGACCTCCGTGTACGCTTCATAGATAAAGCCTTTAAAGGAGGCAAATACTACAACTCTAAGGTATGATTTCATTTCTATTTTTAGCATTGTAGCAGCTGTGGCCTAGTGGTCTCAGAGTTGCCCCACATCGGGAAGATTGTGGGTTCGATTCCCTCATCAGTAGGTTGCCCTGAGGTACCCTTGAGCAAGGTGCGCTTTCAATAGCTGCCCCCTGCTGCACATGTGTGTATGGGTGAAACGCAGATGTTGAATTTAATTGTGTTGTGCTGTGCTGCGTTTCACAGTGACATGGGTAGTCACTTTCACCCACAATTGGGTTCAGATCAGGTGACTGACTTCGCCATTCAAGAATATTCCACTTCTATTCCACTCCTGGGTTGCTTTGGCTGTATATTTTTGGGTCATTATCCATCTGTATTATGAAACGGCACCCAATCAGTTTGACTGCATTTAGCTGGATTTGAGCAGACAGTATAGTCCTCAGAATTAATTCGGCTGTGTCACATCATCGATAAACACTAGTATCCCAGTGCTACTGGCAGCCATCACACTACCTCCGCTGTGTTTTACAGATTATGTAAAAGGGATGTACAGGATGCTTTGGATCATGAGCTGTTCCATGCCTTCTCCATACTTTTTTCTTGCTATCATTCTGGTAGAGGGTGATCTTGGTTTCATCTGTCCAAAGATTGTTTTTCGAGAACTTTTTTAGATTTTCTTTTAGCAAAGTCCAATCTAGCCTTTCTATTCTTGAGGCTTATGAGTGGCTTGCACCTTGCAGTGCACCCTCTGTATTTACTTTCATGCAGTCTTCTCTTAATAGTCTTAATAGACTTGGATATTGATACGCCTACCTCCTGGAGAGTGTTGTTCACTTGGTTCGCTGTTGTGAAGGGGTTTCTCTTTATCATGGAAACGATTCTGCGATCATCCACCGCTGTTGTCTTCCGTGGACATCCATGTCTTTTTGCGTTGCTGAGTTCACCAGTGCTTTATTTCTTTCTCAAGATGTACCAAACTGTAGATTTTGCCACTACTAATATTGTAGCATTTTCTTGGATGGGTTTTTTCTGTTTTCGCAGCTTAAGGATGGCTTGTTTCACCTGCATGGAGGGCTGCTTTGACCGCATGTTGTCTGTTCACAGCAAAATCTTCCACATGCAAGCACCACACCTCCAATCAACTCCAGGCCTTTTATCTGCTTAATTGATAATGACATAACGAAGGAATTGCCCACACCTGCCCATGAACTAGCCTTTGAGTCAATTGTCCATTTACTTTTGGTCCCTTTATAAAGAGGGTGGCACATGTTAAGAACTCCTAAATCCTTCATCCAATTTGAATGTGGATACCCTCAAATGAAAGCTGAGAGTCTACACATTATGTCCATGTCCATTATATAACTATAATTGGAATATGTTTCATTAAAAGGTACGAAAACACAACTTGTGTCAGTGTAAAAATATATATGGACCTAACTGTAGGTGAAGGCAGGGGTCCACAACCTCTTGTCTAGGAGGGCCAGTGTACAGTAGAGTTTAGTAGTTACTCTCTCCTAACATAGTCTCTTAATAGCTCAGTTGAACCAAGTTTGTTTTAGCAAGATCAATAAACTGCTAGAAACAGGCTCTCAAGGTCCAGAATGGGGACCCTTTGACAAATCAAATGCTTTAGCAAGATAATATAACAGATGAATAATATCTTTTGCTGACAATTGATTTGTCTTGTTCAGATGAGAGTTGAAGACGTCCTCACCCCACACATCTGTGTGTGTCGTACAGATGAAGGACGACTTCTTGATGGTAAGAAACATTTTGGTTTAGTACAACTTCTTTAAGCTACTCAAGTAAACAGTGTTGATGCCTTTTCTTCCCTTTATTTATCTGACAGATGTGAAACAATCAATGCTGGAGACCATTGTGCCCAAAGCTGATACTGACTCCATAATGGTGGTACTGGGAGAGCAAAGAGGACAGGTATGGCCATGAGTAGATGCTGGTGTCCTAAAGGATGTTGTAAGGATGCACATCCTCCCTGTCCGCACAAAACCTTGTCACTTAAAACAAAAGTATCCTTTACAGGAGAGTTGAAAACCTTTCCTACATTTGAATGGAAGTTAATTGATCCCCCATTTCTATTAGTGTGTACGTTTTTAAATTCTTACACAGTTTTACACAGTTAACATATTTTAAAGCTTCCTAAAAATTAATTTATACAAAATTGAAGGTTTTGTTCTGACAGTGCTGAAATAAAATTAATTAATAAAATAATAAAATAAATTAATTTAAAAAATGGTAATACATGAGGTTAATGTTATATTTTTTTACCTTCTAAAATCTAAAATTGTATTCTTGAATGGGGTTGGCAGGTGGGCCGCATTCTGAAAAGGGATAAAGAGAAGTGCCGGGCAATGGTGCAGCTGGACCGTTTTGAAGAGCAGGTCTTCACTCTGGACTATGATGCTATATGCCATTATGTGGGTGGAGACTACTGAGGAAGATGGCAAAACCCTTGGAAGCAGCCAATTATCAACAGCCCTACAGCGAACGTTTTTGCAGGTTGGACATCACGACCACATTACTGTCTCAGCTTGTCATGATTAATTTGTTAGATCTTACTATAAGGTCAGTTAGACCTTGACTGACTGTAAATAGCCCTGTCCTCCACTGGTAATGGACATAGGTCATGTTCTAAAGGCCACATTCTTGTTGGCTGGAGAGACTGCACATTTTGCCATTTGGATCCATTTTCTTCTAGCTGTGCATGATATTATACATCATGGGAAAAAAATAAAAAGGAACTGTTTGTTGTCAGAATATTTGGATTTTGTATATGTGACCCTCACACCTGTGCAGTTTTGGTGTTTTTATGTTTTTATAATAAAAATCATTATTACATGGACTACTCTTGATGAAAGGTGAGTTTTCTAAAGAAAATTTAAAAATTCTAAAATGACTGTGTATAAACAGCTATGGTGTTTAACTTTTTTTTTTACTATCCCTGCACCCCTTGTGGGTCAATTCCCTGCATATTTGAATGCCCCCCTTAATCTGCAAGTAAAATACTGGTGAACGATTATTTTGCTATCAGTTAATGTAAATGTTTTTCATTTTTGCCTTCTTCAAAATATCTGGGTTTTGCCAGCTTCCTTCACTGTATAATAGAATTATTTTCAGCCGCTGCATTTTTCTGGCCTTCACTCAGCTATCAAAGCAAGTATTTTAAAGCTTCAGCTCATGGAACAATTTTTAGCACAGTATTCACAAAGGTTTTCAAATAAAAGCAACACTAAATCTGTCTGTTCCTAAACCCAGAGTCAGTCCCAGAGGGGCTGTGTGATTTCAGCTTTTTGATTGGTGTTTTGTAAAACTTGCATGGCCTACATTTGTTTTTCTTCAGGTACATAAGTAAAAGTAGTTTATGCAAAAATGTTTATTTTGCCAGGAAAAAAAACTTTTTTTTTTACATCAATATCTTCCAGAACATTCACAGTTAAAACAAGCACTGCACCATCTTGATACAAAAAGTATAATACAATGTATATTTACAAATTTACTAAATGTCAAATGGGCATATCGGCAAGAGACTTTCAACATGAGGCAGCGTGGTATGTTGAAGATAAAAACAAATGGCCCTTGGAAAGAATTAAACCTACTTTCTTTTTTACTTCATCCCTTTTATCAAAAGCAAAACTTTAAAAAAAAAAAAAAAACACCTCTCATTCTCATTAACTTTGAATGGGGCTAATTCAATCATCAAGTCTTGATAAAAAGCTAGTAATTAGATTTCCCTGTTCTCAGCCAATCAAAAGCTTGACTGGAACAGTGTGTAGGAGAGAAAATCAGCTTAGGGCAAGTAAACAGATGAAATGATCTAAGCGGTATCACCCGTTTTAATGCAAAACTATCAGAAATACTTTCATTCTTCCTTTGCTCTTCATGGCACCTTGCAAAAAAACTAAATGTTCACCTGCATAACTCTTCAAAGTGATAATTGGTCAGTTTTCTCCAAATTAGGTCGACAAAAAGAAAATTTTATTGCTTATTATGAACTCCAATGTATAGGGAAATGTGGGAAAGGGACACAAAGACAGTTTGATAAATGGTTCTAAAGGTGGTATGTTTGGTTTTTATTCCTGCATGTTGCCCATTACTCCTTATATTGTTTCTGAAGTTCTTCTGATGCTGTTTCCAGCTTAGTCATCCTCCTCCTCCTCTTCCTCCAGGCGCCTGGTGAGCTCAGCATTGGCCCTCAGTACAGCTCCAGGGCTGGGGTATGGCCTCTGCTGGAACAAGGGGCCCGCTGCAGTAGTATCTGCTCCCGTTTTAGCTTCATTACGCTTTGGCAGACCAGTGGACCATGATCCCCTGTTATCATGATTACATAAATGAGATCAATTACATTACTAAAAAATTGTTTAATGCATGTATTACAGTTCGAGTGAGACAGGGAATCCTTGTTCAGTGATGTGAAATTTCTTCAAAAGGGAAAGATATTACTGTTCAAACCCCTTTTGTGTGTGCCAGAGAGAGACAAAAAACTCCACCAGCAGGATTACAACTGTTTTAGTTACAAAATGTAATTCTTTGGTTACTCATCAAAATAATATTCAATTACAATAGCCTAAATGATGTCTGCCCAAGTTACGTTTGCATAATGGTATGTGGTACTGACTAAGAGTGTAAATCTATTGTGTTATTTTAGTAAAAAAATAGAATTGTTTTCTAAAATACACAAAACAAATGTAAAAAGTGTACAAACTGTTTACAGTGTAGGAGTATAGTAGTATAGTGAAGTGGACCCTTCTGATGTTTGTGGAGTGGTTTTTACTTTTATATTCTGACTAATGCAAATACATTTTAAAAATGAATTTTTACCTTGGAGCATCTGAGTAGGCACTGGGATCCATAGGGTCCATCTCCTCCAGCTTGCGACTTCCCCCTTTACAAAGAGAATAAAGGGGGCCTTCATTAGGTCATGGGCACCAAGATTTCCCTTAATGTCAACATGTCTCTACAATCATTCATTCATATGAAATTATTGTATTCAGAAAAGCAAACCTTACCTCTCTTTGATTTGTTGTATGGGCCGCTGTCCTCCCGCCTCATTCGTCTGTCTCTTTCCCGGTCTCTCTCTCTGTCTCTCTCTCTGTCCCGCTCCCTGTCTCTATCCCGTCCATCGTCCCTTTCTCGCTCCCTATCTCTGTCTCGGTCCCGGTCTCTCTCTCGCTCTCTGTCACGCTCTCTCTCCGACTTCTCATAGTGACCATCTCCTCGTTCATCCACGATCTCCACTAACAACATGGATATGACACATGAATTACCATCTCCACAGGAATTACTCTTCATTAGTTATTATTTATCAGTGTAGACTGGAAAATTATAAAGCAGACAACAGAAGGTCTGCTTTGTTTCTTTAAAATAACATTTAATATTTTACATTTTGGTGATGAAGTTTAGAAATAATCAACAAAACTCAAATTTGATAAGAGCAGATAGTAGACAAATAGAGCTGTTTTAACTCAAGATGTTATGAGCTTTGCAGTCATTACCTCTCTGTTTCTTAACAGCTTTAGTGATGACAGCAGCGGGATCATTGGGGGACAGCCAGGACACCAAGTCTGTGTCCACATTCCAGTAGTATGGGAGCCCACTGAGTACAAACACAAAGGACTTTTGTGTTACTAGATGTTCATACAGTTCCTATCATACAAATGAAGAACTGGAAAAATGAAGGCATTGGAAATATGCCATGGAGCCAAATCAACTGGTCAAAAGCATCTAATGCAATATAACAGTGGTGTTCAGCAAGGTGTACACAGCCTACAACCAACTATGGAAATGTACCCCTATAGAGAGTATCTGCACCACTGCCGTACAGCACAACAGCACAACCTCTACAACATGGTTAAACAGCCCCCAGACGCACTGTACCACAGAGTGGGTGATTTTCACTAGACTACATGAAAAACAAGGTGAAAACCCAACCAGGACACATTATGATTGTGTTTATATTGGACATTTTGTGGTTATATAGCCAGTGAATAGAATATGCTTTCCATGTCTGAATTCGACTACATAAGCAGAGATTTGTCTATGTGCTGTAAACAAAGTTAAAGGATAAACAAGCCTTTTTTGCTTTGCATTCTAGGTAATAAAAGTATCCAAGCCAAAATCTCTGACACCCCATAAGTCAGAAACTTTGTGCATATACAGTCACACCTACAGTCGGAACCACTTACCAGAAGGGATCCAACACTTTGTACCAGTTGGTGGGTAAATTTTCAAGCCTAGTGGCTTCATAGTCTACATTGTTGTCATCATAGTCCTCTGCAATTATTTCCTCTTCAGTTTCTTCGGACAAGAAATAGCCAGACAAATCCAGTCAGACAATCAAAGGCAAAGATCAAGGGAACATGTAGGCTAAATCAAAAAGTACAGTGGCCAATTATGTAACGTTACATCTTACCATGTTCAGACTGTTTAAGGATTCCTCTCTTGGCTAGACGAGCCAATAAAGCTGGTGGCAGAGGCATCTGGGAAGGTAAAAAGAAAACAACACAGACTGAACATCTGGCAATCCACCATGAATAACAAAATATGACCAGAAGCCCATGATAAAAGTATTTTGATTAGACATACATGGCAACAAGCAGATGGTCACTGTCTGTATATCTGGACAAACATGGAAAGGTTCAACCAAGACAGAGAACCTACATCCAAACAAAACCCCAATTATTACCTCCTATGACAATGTTAGGATGCAATATTCAAAACCAAAGAGGATGTCCTCTGATAATGGAACACAGTTTAAAAATATTTTTTTTGCATTTTAGATACTTGCAGGGTGTTCTTAGTACCAAAACTAATATATATATATATATATATATATATTACATTACAGATGCTTGACTTTTGGATCCACTGGACCCGAGAGCAACAAGAAAGTGGACTTGCTGTTTGTATGTGTGTTTCATCTCTTCCTCCTTCTCATATTCTTGCACAAGGTACCAACACTGTTAAACTTCCAGCACCTGAAACCTGTCTGTTCCCACATCCCTGCACACTTTACACTTTCTCTCTGAAAACATGTGATCTAACAGTTTTAAATTACAAATAATCTCTAATCGATGCCTTTACTGATTGCACGCAGGAAGTAAATATCTGTGCGGCTTTATGGCATCAAAATCCAATAATCCAGACCAACCAACCAACACAGGCTTAATAACAAAAACATTACCACCAAAGAGAGATTAAAATCTTAGGGTGAGACATATTTTAAATAGCAACTCTCGCGCGTAACTACTGAATGAGTTAATAGCTGCATTTTGCGGGACGTTAAAAGCGAAGTGTGAAAATCTGTCGATATTAAAAGCAGGCAAGTTCTCAAAAAGCAACGTTTTCAGTTAGCCGTGAGTTAGCTTTCATAGCTTCTCCAGAGAGCTGTTGCAGTTACTTTGTGTAGAAATGCAGCCAGATCGGTACACACACAAAAAATTAAAAGACGCGTAACATTTCTATGATTTTTAAGACTAATTAAAATAAAAAAGTAAATGTAGGTTTCTTTACCTTTTTAACAACCGAAAACTAACGTCTCATTCACAGCAGACGAACAACTCCCGGTCGTCGCAAAATGATGACGTCACAGTCCCTCCCCCTAACGGTCAACGCAGGACTTGCACTCAGAGAGAAAATAATTTGATCTTTTTATTCATTATTAAAATTTGATGTTTAATGTTTTCAGAACAGAAATATATATATATATATATTATATATATATATATATATATATATATATATATATATATATATATATATATATAACAGCATCGTCACCCCTGAACAAGGAGAACAGAAAATTATATAACTATCCTATAACTATATATATAACACTCCACAAAGAAAGTTCTATAACGATCCAACTTGTGTGATTCTGCAGTTCTTGGTTTAATGCGTGATCATTTGCATTGCTGAAGTAAACAGGCCTGTGTTTCTGGTGAGGGGCCCGAACAGCAGGGGGCGCTGCAGTGAGAGCCGCGGCCGCAGTCAGCGGTTCATCATGGAGGAATATGCCCGTGAACCCTGGTAAAGTACTTACTCCTCCAATCCTCACTCCGCTAAAAGTAGTTTATCCCTATCTATGTTCTCCTCTTTCCCCCTTCAGTACCCATCAGCGTTCAACACCAGCCCGGTGCTCGGTTACCGACGCAATGAGCGGTGTTCAAACACCTCTCCGGGTGGTAGAGCCGAGCCGAACCGAACCGAACCGAACCGAGCCGAGCCGAGCCGAGCCGAGCCGAACTGAACTGATCTAAATTAAGCAGAACCGACTTTCTAGCTGTTCATTCACCCCCATATTCCCACAACAGCGTTACTCTGTCGCCTCAGACATTGCATTTTCCCTTTAACCCGCTTTGTCTAACCACTATTTTACTATATCTATCTATCTATCTATCTATCTATCTATCTATCTATCTGTCTGTGCTGGGTTTTCATTCCCCCCTCGTCTCTCGTTCTCTCTTTCCATCTGTCAATATTTGTCTTACGCTTTTTCCACAACTGTTTCTGTTTGTTTATTTTGTCTTTCTGACCCCATTTTTAATCTTTCATTTTTTCTTTCTATTTTCTGCCTACCCCACTTTTTTTCTCTTTCTCATTTTTTTGTGATACCCCTAATTCTCTGCCTTTTCTATCCTTCTGCCTTTGTTTTCTGCCTTTATCTCTCTCTCTCTCTCTCTCTCTCTCTCTCTCTCTCTCTGTCTGTCTCTCTCTCTCTCTCTCTCTCTCTCTGTCTGTCTCTCTCTCTCTCTCTCTCTCTCTCTCTCTCTGTCTGTCTCTCTCTGTCTCTATCTGTCTCTCTCTGTCTGTCTCTCTCTCTGTCTGTCTCTCTCTCTGTCTCTATCTGTCTCTCTCTTTCTCTCTCTCTCTCTGTCTCTCTGTCTCTCTCTCTCTCTCTCTCTCTCTCTCTCTCTCTCTCAGTCCGTGGAGAATAGTGGATGACTGTGGTGGGGCCTTCACGATGGGGGCGATCGGTGGGGGTGTGTTTCAGTCCGTTAAAGGATTCAGGAATGCACCCGTGGTAGGTCCCGGTGTTTAAAATAAAAAAAAAGAAAAGCCATTTGATCATATTCCCTATTAGATTGTTTTCCTGTGTATTTTTAATCATGTGTATGTCCCGTGTTTCTCAGGGTGTTAGACACAGACTGAAAGGCAGCGCGAATGCTGTGAGGATCAGAGCGCCACAGATTGGTGGTGAGTTTCTCTCGTGTTGTTCCTCTGCTACCTCATCACTGAGGTACAGGGTAAAGCAGAGCTCAGGCAGACCTGGATTCGAAGAGCGTAACATAATTCCCTTACTGAGGACTTAATCCACTCTATACTGTGCTAATAATGAATAAGAGTTGGCCGGTGTCTGTATAATTTAAATAATATGGTGGCAGTTGTGGTCTAGTGGTTAGGGACTAGGCCCCAGTATCAGAGGGTCTTGGGTTCGAATCCCAAACCAATAGGTTGTCCCGAAGTACCACTGAGCAAGGTACTGTCCCCATCACTGATCCCTGGGCACTTTAAATAGCTGCCCCCTACTGCACGTGTGTGTATGGGTGAAATACAAAGGAAGCCTTTCATTGGGTCTCACTCTGTGCTGTGCTGTGTTTCACAATGACAGTGAGTCCCTTTCATTTCACTTCACTTCAAATAAGGCCATGCCGCTCTGTCACTCACTGTGTGAAATGAACCTCAGGGTACATGCAGTAATAGACAGGATGGAAGTGACAGTTCTATGGTTCCCTCGACTTTCCAGACATCAGTGGGGCATGGAGGTACAGTGATCAGACGCTCTGCCTGCTCAGTGAAGTTGAAGTTCATTTACTGGGATGTTTATTAATGTGCATTGTCTCTGGCTTAGGCCATTAAAACAAGCTCTGCTCTGTACTGAAATGGTGGTGTGTCTTGCAGGTAGTTTTGCAGTGTGGGGAGGGCTTTTCTCCACCATAGACTGTGGCTTAGTGAGGCTGAGGGGAAAAGAGGACCCCTGGAACTCCATCACCAGTGGAGCCATGACAGGAGCCATCCTAGCATCACGCAGTACGCTTGTAATTCCTTTACAACAACAGTAGTGACTTCAGATAAACTGTCAACCTACTGGCTGCACTAATAGAATGTTAATAATAGGCTATGTAGTGTTTTTAGAATCCTTTACTTCCTTTTACTTACAGGATACTTAAAGAATGTAATAATACTCCTTAAATGTCATTGAACAGTTGAGGATTACCATGACAGAGATACAGCAAAACAGGTCTACTAGCAAATTGGCATACATATATTAAACATACAATTAATTATACTATTGATTCCAATCCAAAATAAAATAATTCTTCCCTTATATATAGTTCTTGCTGTTTTTTTTTTTTGAATTTTCAAATTCTTCATTTTTGCCTAAACATGGAGGCAGTTTGTTTCACTAATTCTAGATTGTGTGTGTGCCTGCGTGCTTTTGTTTGCATGGTTTTCAGGTGGGCCCTTGGCCATGGTGGGCTCTGCAATGATGGGGGGGGTACTCCTGGCCCTAATTGAGGGTTTTGGAATCCTTCTCACTAGATACACAGCACAGCAGTTCCAGAACCGTGAGTCTAAGTGCACTCTATTTAACAGACTTCATTAGTCTACATTCTGTGCAGAGCACAGAAACAGGAATTGTGGCAGGTGCATGGATATTGGAAGGTTATCTGTGTTTTAGGTCTGGTGGTTTGAGTTTTTATTGAATACAGAACAGTAACTTTTATAGAGCTACATTTAACTCATATGTCATTGTCACTATCATTCATCATCATTACAGACTTGGTGTGTGCTTAGAGTAATGGGCAAAAGGAGAGATAAATAGAGAATGAAAACATATATACAGACCCAGGTTCACTGTCAGTGTCATGGAAGAAGCCTTAGGTGCAGTTCTGTGTTCTGTGTCACCCAGTTCAGGTCATAATTTATGGGCAAATGTGAACAAAGGTTTTGTTACAGTATTCAGGATTTCTTAACTGTAGTATTACAGGGTATGCACAATTCAAATAAAAATCACTTTCTATATATATATATATATATATATATATATATATATATATAAACACCTTTATATTTCATAATCACAAAAGAATGTCGAATATGCATAAGAGTTTAGCTTTTGTGCAGCACAGTGGATAGCAGGTGAGCACACTGAAGTACATTTGCCCGTACAGTAGATTTGTCTTATTTGCTCAAATTTAATTCTAAAAAGATCTGTTACTCTCCATTTCATCCCCTCCAGCAAGTCCATTTCTGGAAGACCCAAGTCAGCTTCCTCCCAAAGATGGGAGCCATGGCCAAGACAATCGTGGCTACGGACAGTACCAGTAGAACTACTTTGTTGCCATAGTGACTGTGATTCTGCAGATGAGGAGACTTTATTATCTACAACCTTTACATTTTAAGGTGCACTCTGGAGAAAAATCAGTCCCAGAGGATCTTCACCTTTCTCTCCCTGAATTCTGCTAATATATAGTAATTTCTCAGGGGCAGTAAAACATTATTTATGTATGAGCTGTGATACACACCTCAATATTTGTTCTCATTGAACAGAGAAGTTAGCATTTGTATGCTAAGACGTATAA
This sequence comes from Hepsetus odoe, assembly GCA_017165825.1. Lineage (NCBI taxonomy): Eukaryota > Metazoa > Chordata > Actinopteri > Characiformes > Hepsetidae > Hepsetus > Hepsetus odoe. The sequence continues at coordinate 5,704,644 of CM029373.1, read as the reverse complement.
TGTGGGCATATATCTGATTATTATTATTTGAATGTTTGCATATTTGAGAATTGCTTTAGCATGACATGTATCCTTCTCAGAGCTGCGGGAATTTGCATTTGGAGGTGATCTTTTGTTTTACTGATCATGGTTCAGAAAAGTTGCTGTACATTTGAAAATGCTGCAATATAGTGGTTTATAAAAGTAGTAGCTGGAGCATTATTTCATTCACTATTGTTTGGATGTTATTTATGAAATGATAGCTTAGTATATTGCATTGAATGTGAATAGACAGATTTTGACTTTAGATTTATTTTAAAATAAAATGTAAACGTTAGACACTAAATTAAGCTAAAGATATTGTCCAGTTACTTTCAATTTTATTACAAAGACCTGTACAACCTCAGTTTCTTCACTTTTCTCAATTTCACATCTGAGTATTGCTAATTAGAAGTTGGCGGCACCTGTAATTTTAATCTAGTCTTTAACACATATTGTGTCATTCTCCACATGGCCCTACAGAAAAGGAACTGGTAAAAGTGACTGTCTATATATCTGTTTCAGTACTTTTGTTTTCCTTTTTTTCCTGCAGTTTATTATTGTGTTCTATATAGTAATACAATAAATATTAAAAAAAATAAAATATTTGATTGTTACATTAACAGGACTGGTAAAAAAGTGACATAAAAGATGCACATTGTAAGAATACATATTAAATACAACCAGACGGAGTTGCACTTTTCTAGTCCTTTCATTCTTTTTTGTGTGGGCAGCTCCACAAGCTGACACCTCAAGGCAAAATGAGAGAGTAAAGCAAAACATTTTTCTGAATTATGCTGTATGAGTTTAAAGGAAAAGCCTGTTTAAATGTTTAAATCTAGTTAATTTCCCTGGGTCCATTTATTTGTTAATTAAGTAGTATTTAAATATATATAATTTAAATTACATTATTATTATTTTTTTTTTGCACCATTCATTTCCTCGATATATATATTCATTCAGCCTAGCAGGAGTCAGTCAGCTGGGCGGCTTTTGCAGTGCATGCTGGGTAGTGTAGTTTTACAGAACCGTCAAAAATGGTGGACGTTCAGCCTCCGCCTTTGCGAAGCCTTGATGATTTTCTCTGGACCTCGGCTCGATTCTCCGTCCCAGACGTTCGCAATCTAGAGAAATGGAACAACAGGATCATTAACAACCTGCTCTATTACCAGACTAACTATTTCGCCTCTGCATTAGCCTTCCTGCTGCTAGTCGGGTGAGCAAACCCTCGTGACGTGTTCACCCATTCAGTCCCACTGTCATTGCTGCTGCTGCTGCTGCTGCTGCTGCTGTTTCTACATAACCTACACGATCTGCTTCATTTAGACCACAGTTCAGTCAAAACTCCACCAAACCAGTTACCTTATTCTTTTGTCCAGCAGGCAGTGGTGGTCTATTCTTTTTATGTATGGTAATAGACTTGGGACCAGTAAAGTCCCCTAATTTCATTTATACATTTGGGGAAACAGTTTAAATGAAAACCATTTACACTCCTTCTGTGGGCTCCCGACACAAAATACATTTATCTCTTATAAAATAAGTAGCCCAGTTATGCCTTGATCAATTCCTGACATCTGACAATAAGCCATTCATTCACTTTTGGTTCACTTTTACTGTAAGTGACCTTGCATGACCCTGTCTTTTGTCCCTTTCTGTCACTGTGCTGTCATGTTGTTGATCATCCATTTCTTTCACCCTCATCATGCACTTCATGTTTACTCCATAAATTCTTCCCTCGCACAGATATTTCCAGCCGTTTCAGCTCGTCCTTGGCGCAACGGTGGTGATCCTGGTGTTCCTGGCCTTCGTGTGGGCTGCGGAGAACAAGGCTGTGGTCAGACGCTTCAGGAGGAACCACCCGTCTCTCTGTCTGGTGGCCATCCTGGGCTCCAGCTACTTTCTGCTCTCAGTCCTGGGAGGGGTGGCAGTTTTTCTCTTTGGCATCGCCTTCCCTGTTTTAGGTTGGTATCTCAACGTCGGTGCTCAAAACCTTTAAACAAGCAGAAAATTGCTTAAAATTTGGAGCTGAGTGTCCCATATTCAATATTTGTCCATTAATATATTTAATGTATTCAAATATAATATTTGAATGGAATTGTCTATTCAAGATCATTTAGTGGTGGACTAAATTTAGTGGTTAGGTACATGTTCCCATGATCAAAAGGTCATGGGCTCAAGTCCCAGCCCAGTAGGTTACCTTGAGGTATCCTTGAGTAGGGTACTGTCCCCAACACTGCTCACGGGGCGCTGGATGTGTGGTTGACAACTGCTCCACTTGGGTAGGTGGGGCAAAGGCGGTGATGCATTTTTGTGGCGGTACACAATGTTGTAAGAATTACTCACTTTTCACTTCTTGTCTCTGTGGTGTGTTCCACAGATTCTAGAATATTTCCTAAATGTTTCCCACATTTGCCTTTATCCACTGATAGTCTTTTATAGGTAACATTGCCTGGTAATGGCTTATTCACATCATTTCTGTAGTTTGGGACACTGTTAAATGTTCTGTCCCATCACTTTTCTTTCAGTCATCCTGATCCATGCCTCAGTAAGACTGAGGAGCTTAAAGAACAAACTGGAAAACAAGCTGGAGAGCATAGGGCTGAAGAGGACACCAATGGGCCTGCTACTGGAGGCACTGGGACAGGAGCAAGAGGCTGGGTCATAGTCTGCATCCCTTGACGGGTGTCTGCCTGAGAAGAACTTCCTCTGGGGCCTGACATGATCAACACTATCACCCAGGTGTTTTTTCCAGTGGTGCCAGTGCTTCTCCACATGTTCAGGGAGGGGGATTTAAGTTCAGATTCTTTGGGAGGAAGAGGGGTACATTCCAATGAAGTATTACAGACATGCACTTAGTTTTTATTGAATACAGGGATTGTAAGCAAAATCACGTGTTACTGCAGGGGGTGCACAACTCTGGTTCTGGAGGGTAAGTGTACCAGTTGGTAAGTTTCCCTTCTCACATACCCCTTCAACCTGGCAATGAAGACAGTGAACAAATAAATCCCACAACTGCTGGACACTGGGCCTCTAGGAATGGATGGTGCACCCCTGACCTACAGTACATAGTTAAGATGCTTTTAGTGCTTAATACTTGTGATTTTACTGCAGTTAGACATGTAGGGAAAAAAATAAGCATTATTTTATTCAATGTTTAAGTAAAAGTGAATCGCTTCATAATTATTATTGGTGCAGTCATGTAGCTCATGTCTACATCTGCTCAGTGCGTTACTTTTTCACATCAGTACTAATCAGTCATTTTTCTCTCACACTACACTTAATTAACCAGTGCATCCAGAATGATCTCTTGCATATTCAATATATAATATTTCTCCTGACATACAGTCAGCATTTATAATCTCTTAACCTTTTTTGTTCATGAAAAAATCTGCTCTTTGAGTAACTTGGAAGTACACACTACAAAGGCGTTTATATTTGGATCCTTTAAGCCATGCGGGGGTGTTCACAATTTATCCTTTGAAATGCTCTGTGTACAGTTATTTGCACGATTTCTGATCTGTCTCTAGGCCAGCATTTTCTTATTTTTTTGCCATACATTTCACACCTTTGTTCTTCAAACCAGAGCAGAGATGGATGTTAATATTTCAGATCAGATTAAGACTGTAAGTTTTCATGCATTTATTATTATTTTTTTTCAGGACAGGTGTACCAGTTCAGGTGGCTATATTTAATGGTTAAATACATTAGTCGTTCATTGTTTTGTGTGAAAATCGCCCAATCTGAATTCTTTACAATGTTGTTGATTGTTACCAGGAGTTGGGAAGAGCCAATCAGTGAACCTACGTCTTCTGCCTTTTTATATGTTATGCTGATTATACTGAACTTATGATGAATCTGTGTATGTCCCGAGTCCTTATTTTCCCTTTCCTGAAACTATTTTCACTTTTAAGTGCCTCAGACGTCTGGTTCCCCTTCACCATTATGAACAGTTCTGCCAATTCAATTCAATAGAATTATTGAGAAATTATAAAAAAGAAAAAAAAAAGAAAAATTATTTCTCCTTAGGTTTTCGAGGGCTCTAGTCAACTGTCGTGCCTACTTGCGTCTGCCTTTTGTGAGTCTGCCTCAAAACAAGTTTTGCTTTACTTATGTGTATTTTGTCATGTATCATATATTTAAAAGTTTACACTCCATATTGTTTTGTCCTGAATGTCTTGAATCCATTGCAATGATCTTAAATAAACTGATCGTCTTTCTGACATGCGCAGTCTGTTTCAGTTTGTTCCGTTTATGTCCAGAAGGGGGCGCAGTGCCACTTCATAAAGATGATACTCTTATTTTACACACATTTTGAGTTAGTAACTCATTTATATATATATGTATATGAATATTTACATTTACAGCATTTAGCAGACACTCTTATCCAGTGCAACTTCCATGTCCTAATTACAGGGACAGTCCCCCCTGGAGACACTCAAGGTTAAGGGTCTTGCTCAGGGACCCAGTGGTGATAGTGCCAGAGGTGGCATTCAAACCTGAGGCCTCTTGAGCCATAGGTCCATATGCTAGGATCCTACCTCTAGACCACCGACACCCAATGAATATATATTGTCGATATATATTAGTGAGTAAAATTAAAACTTTTTTTAAAAGATAGGCATTTATATAAAGAAAATGACATTTATTACACACACACACTCCTCTTTGCATTCTCCAACTCACTCCCCCAAAAACCTTTTCAAAGTCAAGGCACTTTTCTATGTTATTAATACTTATCCTCCCCTCCTTTGTTAAATTGATTTGCAAACCCACATAACTCCCAGTCCTCAAGCTTTTACTAAGGTCTGACTGACCGACTAGAAATGTCGTCCTGTCTCCACCTCCCTGTAGAAGATTTGATCAGCCTGGTCATCCCTGTTAACCGGCTCAATGGGCTAATCTGGTACACAAAGCTTAGACTACTACAGCAAACTGCCGCAGAGCCCGAGGAAACCAAATGAACCTCCTGCATGAGGCAGTGCATTCTTTTAAACAGACTCATAACAACCACTGCCTCTTTTTAAATGCACTTTATGGAGCAGATATAAATTCAGTAGACCATGTAAGTCCTGGCACTTATATGTGTTAATGGAGAAAGTCTGAAGACAACTTTTTTTTTTGTCTGAAGTGGAACTAAAGGGGTTTGCAGATGATTATTGAAGAACAGAAGAGCTCCAGCCTAAATATTTCATGGTGAGAAGAAGTCCAGTTGAGGTCCTTAAGAGGTGACCAAGCTGAAAAGATGGACACAGCACCTAAAGGTAACTGAATTTGTGGTGTATTGCTGTATATATTGAATAATTAGGCTCAAATTACATTTCATTCTTTATCTGGAGTTCAGATTATTTCTTAACATTATGATGTGCCATGGCCTATGAGCTACCTACTCAAATTTTAGATTAAATTCTATGTGTAAGTTCTCATTTCGCACTTTTAGGTTACGGTCTCCTTTTCTCCTCAAGGCCTTGAGTGGCCTTCACTGTCTGAGCTTGCTCAGGTGCTCTGAGACAGGTGCATTTCTCATTCAGAACTAGGTCACATCTGTCTGATCCCCATCTAAGGCACCCTTCAGAAGAGGTGTCCAACCTTGGCCATATGTCTTCTTTACCTGCCAGTTTTGCCAGCCTACTTCCTTGCATCTTCCCTCTAGCATGTGACCTCACTAGGCTAGACTAAATAGTCCATGTAAGGATGAGGTCAGTGGCCTCTTGAAGCGATTTTTCCTGGTTTAGTGATACATGTGGGACTTGATCATTAGCCAAGAATGGCTCTCAGGTGCAGGAAAATACAACCAAGAAAATACACAAATGATACTGGAAGTGTGTCTTTAAAGGCAGGTTAAGTTGCTTTAAAACATTATGGGCAAATTATGAAAAATTAAGTTCAGAAAAAAAACAATATTTCTGATATTTGATGATTTAGCCCTGATAAGCAGAAATGTGTTTGTTCTCCTGCACGCAACAGTTCAAATCGATTGCTATCAGAAAAAAAAAGACACATTTTTAGTTATTGTCTATGCAGTAAACATATTCTGTGTTATAACAAAACCCGGTATATCCTAAATGGTAAAGTATAGTAGCAGTAACCTTCATTCGTTCTTTTGGTTTATGTTTTTGATCATTGAAGGCTACTTCTATCAGCGATGCCTTCATAATTTATTACCACAGTGTAAAAGACAGCAGAGGTTTTTAATGGTATAAAAAGGTTAAAAAGGAGAATAAATAACTCAGGGGCAGTGGTGGCCTAGTGGTTAAAGCGTCAGCCACAGAATCGGGGGTTTGAACCTCTTCCAAATAGGTTGCCCTGAGGTACCCTTGCGCAAGGTGCCGTCCCTGTCATGCTTCTCCCTGCGATGGCCTGGCGACCTGTCCAGGATGCGTCCCCTGTCCTCGCCCTGTGTGCGCTGGGTTGGACACCAGCGCAACCCCGTTTGGGACAAGCAGCATGTGTGACTATTTTTTCAAATTTTTCTTCTTGTGAAAATTTTTCTTCTTGTCGGCTCTTTCTTCTTTCTAATTCATATTCTTGTATTAAGCATGATTCACCACTATCATATAAAAACAAACTTATAGCTTTGCTCTTATCTTCATTACAAGATTTGATGAGATTTACGAAAAAATGAGAAAATGAAAAGATTTTCTAAAACACCTTATGAGTTGATTATGTCACAAAGTGGGTAGGTAGAGATAAATTAAAATAATATAAAAATGATATTTACTGATAATATGCAACTGTTGACATTCAACTATCATCAGATACACTCAGACATACCAGATACGGTTTCTGTCTCGTGTTATGGTTTCTATGATGCCCTCAAAGTTACTGTGAAAAGAAAACAGCTGGGATTGATCTATATATTCAGTTAGATTGTTTGATCTAACAGTGTGTTTCTTTTTTATGTTGTTTTAATTACAGTAATTCAAATTCCTATGCTAAATCTAATTTACAAATAAAACAAGATTCAAATTAGACATACACTGTTGTTCACAGTTTGGAAACATATTTTAGTATTCTATTTAATATGGAACAATAACTTGTTTTATGTATACAACTTTGAATTACCTTTAAATGAATTTTTTAGACGTTTTAATATTATTACATATCAATATTTCAAGCATTTTGGTAATATATGATAAAATATAATATATTTAGAATTTATGTTTTAATCTGTGTATGATCTGATCTATCTCTTTGCTTGCCTCTTAGATGGAGCTGCAGTGGGGGTTGTGGGGGACCTCCACAAGTCGGACACCCTCAACTCGGCAGGCTCAGGAGGGGGCCGCAAGAGAACTGGAGGAGCCAAGAAACAGATGCAAGCCAATAAGTCTAAACTACGCGCCCCCAGAGCACTGTGCTGCCTCACCCTCAGCAACCCCATTCGCATGGCTGCCCTGGCCCTAGTGGAGTGGAAATATCCTTCATCCAGTGCATGTGTGTGCAATGTGAACACTGTCATTCAATTAGATACTTATCTAAATATTTAAATAATTAATTAGTACCAACCAAAAGTGGTCTCTAGGATAGCTGGTGCACTGGTAACAGGGTCCCAAGGCACCCAAGGCTCACTGATGTGACTACTGAGTGAAGACAAACCCACAAAATGTTACTGTAGAACAAATTACTGTTAATTAAAGTAAATGGAGTTATGGAATTGCATGCTTCAAATGGTAACTCCTGTCCACCATCGAAAGTGCCAATGGCCATATTAGCATCTGAACTAGATGAATGATATAAGGAGGCCTGCTCTGATGAATCACATTTTCTTTTGTATCATGTGGATGGTCAGGTGACTGTGCATTACTTACCTGAGGAAGAGATGGTCACACTATTGGAAGAGGGCAGCCCAGAGGAGACAGTGTGATGCTCTGGCCAGTGCTGTGCTGGGAAATCTTGGGTCCTTGCATTTATGTAGATGTTGCTTAGATACATATCACTTAAAAAAAATTTGTTGCAGCCCAAGTCGCCAACCCATTCCTTTTAACACTATTCTCTCTTGCACTGGCCTGTTTCAGCAGGATATTGCACATGACAGCACTGTGAATGCTCAGATGTGTTTGAACTTACTTAGGTTTAGATTAATTACAGTAAATGATATTTATAGCATTTCTTTATGTTTTTGAGTAGTGGACCTGAAGTAACCCTTAGATCAGCGTTAAAGTATCACTAAATCTGGGATGAAGCCTTTTGTTATTGTTCTGCAGCATGTATTTTCACTTAGATTCTTTCTTTTCCAATGCCTGTTACTGTCTGAGCCTTAACCTCAACTGTTTAAGCCTTTTGACATATTCATATTGTTAGCCATCTTTGCCAACTGCGTTGCTCTTGGTGTGTCAAGACCATTTCCTGAAGATGACTCTAATGCCACCAATCACAATCTGGTAAGTTTATGCTAAATCATGCTTATTTCCTCTACATATCAGTGAATAAATGTAATATTTTCTTGTTCAAAGTCTTTCCCTTGATCTCTACTCCTCAGCTGCTGACCTCCCAGTAGTCCAGCTGTGATATCTGGCCAAACTATGCTGTTAACTTCTGTTTCTGCCAATGAATAATCATTACTGTCATATGAACTTTGTTGATCTTATGCTAACATGGATCAGATAGCTAATGTTAAATGTGAACATTGTGTTTCTGCAATGCTAACTTTATAGTAATCACAGTACTGTGCAGAAGACTTATGCAGATGAGGAGTAGTTTTATTTTGCCAGTTAAAACTTTATTTGACATTAAAACATAAAAGCACAGACAAGATTATAATAAAAATAAGATTTTTGTGTTGTGCAAAAATATTAATGTCTTGGAAATCCTGCTGAAAGATATCATCATTTGGATTTGGTAGATTTCATCAGGGCTGAAGCAGGTGTCTGAGGATTTAAGTGTAAAACATTTAAGGATTTACATTTAACAAAGGTTCCATTTTAGGTTCCTTCAAAGGTTCCGCTTTTGTAGCTTTTTGTTATCTTGTAAATTTCTTTTTTTTATGTAAAATAGTAAAACACAATGCCTGCAATCAGAACGGGATGCAATATATAATCAAAACATCGGCTTTACATTAAATCCACACTTGATGTGGTCTAAGCTTTTCTTTTTGTTTCATTCTTTCTTTCTCCCATAAGTTTACCATTTTGAATGGGCGAGATTTGATTTAGATGATTATGTATGATGGTTGCATTATTATTGTCAGTTCAAGGTGAAGGTCTGAGCAGCGCACTAATGGTATTATAGGGAGAAAGTGCTCTAAACTTTCAACAGGATCAGAGAACTCGCCATCTGTTCTTTGTCTTATCTGGCTCAAGCCCCTCAGTGTCTATACATGACAGTACGAGTGCAAAAATAATAGAAATCTTTAGCTTATGTGATAGAATGTGCAGCAAAAATTCAAAAGTGGTGAGCATTATTTTTCATTTTTTGCTTTCAAAGAGACTTTGTGGTATTATTTAAATTTATTGTTGAGGATTAGTTCTCCAGGCACCCTTTTTGGTTCTCATTTTCAGTGCAGTCCCAGTACCTTACCATCTTTAGCGGATTGTTTTTGTTTGTTAAGCCACACAGTGACACAGTGACATATTAATCATTCAAGAAGAAAAAGCCATTTGTTCCCCATTTATTTTACTCACTCTACTCAATATGTCAATGGTAATACAGTTTGTTACAGTTTTCACCAACTTAGAAAGATATAAAGAAATAACGGCTGGCTCAAGACTGTTGTACAGTGCTTTATAACTTTTTTTATCCAGGTGTCTTCAGAGCATTGATGTGAGATAAGAAACCTAACTTTATGTTTTATAGTTTATTCTTTATTACAAAGAAAACGCTGGATCTCTTCCAAAACATTTTAAGACTATCTCTTTGCTTGCCTCTTAGATGGAGCTGCAGTGGGGGTTGTGGGGGACCAACATCGTTCTAGAAACCAGTCTTATGGATTTTACCAAATCAGCATGTGTCGTTTGTGATATTAACACACCAGCACTTGTTATGGAGGTTGTTAGCAGAGAGAGCATTAGCATCAAAGTGTTGAAAGCACCTTCAGCCTTTTGCACTAGCCTCTTAGTGACTGGGTCAACAGGGCAACAAGCTAATGAGCTCAGCATGCAGGTGAACGGGTGGGAACGTGCATGTGTGTGTGTGCGCAGTGTGTACCTGATGTAAAGAGACATTCTCAGTGTTTCTCTCACCCACATTTAAAGATTAAATGAGAACTTATGTGCATCACTGGCTTTAGGTTTTTTCCTTTTGTACAGTTGATACTAACTTCTTAACAATTGCAGTGAACACAAGCAGGGGTGTTTTCAATCTTTTCTTTGAATTAATTTCAAATGAATTTTCCTCACAGTAATGTAATAAGGTGAGGGAAATTTAGAGACATTAAACGTTCTTTTTCTCTAGTTTTTATAACTGCTGTTTTGAAGAATTCTGACTTATTTCTCTAGAAAGAAAATTTCACATCAAACCACTTTTGAGCTGTCTCTTTAACCTGGATGTAGGCATAGACATGTTTGGTGTTCAGAGTTAGAAAAAGCACATATGAAAATCTCTTTGTGATGAAATAGCAACTCACTGTAGTTTGTCTGATGTGTGTCGGATGCTTTATGTACGTTTTGCTAGAGAATAAGCTTAATTTACATGCTATATCAGACTTGTACATTTATTGAAAACTTTTGACACATTTAGGGGCCAATATATGAAATAGATTTTGGCCTTGCCAGGTGTTTGAAAACAAAACAAACTAGTCCTACTACAGCATGTTGGGGACAAAGCAAAGAAAACCTTATTTATTAATGAAAAATCATGTGCATGTTCTTTTCTTTTATCCGTCTCTCCCTTCTTCTTCTCTTTCCAATCAATCTTTCCCCTTTTGCTTTACTCTCCTCAGGAACAAGTGGAATATGTCTTTTTGGTCATTTTCACCATAGAGACCTTCATGAAGATTCTGGCCTATGGTCTGGTCATGCACCCCAGCGCCTACATCCGCAGTGGTTGGAACTTGCTGGATTTTGTCATCGTCATTGTCGGGTTTGTGTGACCCTTTATAATATATATATATATATATATATATATATATATATATATATATATATAATTTTAAACATGTATTACAATTATCATTATATTTATAAGTATGAAATTCTAAATGGACATGTTCTTAAGAAAGTGAAAGCTGAAGTGGCAAATGCAGGGGATCAAAAAGACATCTTTAACAAGCCCAGTTAAAATTGCAAAATTTTGGTTACTTTTGAGACCATATTAAGATAATGCACTCCTGTGCTTCTAGTTCAGTTCTAGATCTAGTTCTAGATATGCTCAAAAAGTCAGTTGTGTAATTTTTAGATAGTAATGTTTTACCCACCCTGCTGTGTGTACTGGTGTGACAGAGACAATAAAAGATGAGGTTACTGGGTTGATTGTGTGTTTATGTTATATATGTGTGTTGGTGTGCACATGTGTGTGCAGGCTCTTCAGTGTGGTAGCAGAGATGGGGAGCATAAGACTGGTGAAAGCTCACCATGCAGCAGGTAGACCTGGAGGCCTGGATGTTAAAGCCCTCCGAGCATTCAGAGTACTGCGACCCCTCCGTCTGGTTTCCGGTGTCCCCAGTAAGTGTGTGTACATGTATGTGTGTGTGGTTTATAGTTTGAAATTTTTATGTCTATTATAATGAAATATTTGTATTATTCTGGCTGATTCTTCAATGTGCCTGCAAAACTGATGAACTGGCTAGCACATATGGAGTCACTGCTACCTAGAGAAAAGAAGATCTTCCATTTTTTTTCAAAGATAATAATTTAAATATTATTTATTATTTTTATTTATTTATTTTGTTGTTCTTTCATATATTGTGTGTGTGTGTGTAGGTCTACAGATTGTGTTAAACTCTATCATGAGCTATGGTTCCTTTACTGCACGAGTAGTCTGCTGGTCATGTTTGTCATCATCATTCTCGTATCATTGGCCTGGAGCTATTCATCGGCAGGATGCACAAGACCTGCTTCTTTGTTGGGACAGGTGATACACACACATTAGATAAAACATAAAGTAAAATTATTATTAAAGTGAATCGTAAACATTAGAAATGAATATGTAAACAGTAAAAGCTATGTTTATTTTGTAATTTTGCTTTGCATGTAAACTAGTGAAAGTGAAGTGACAACCTTTGTCATTGCGAGGTCACAGCACAGCAGACAATGAACCACAATGAAATTGGACCTCTGCATTTAACCCATGCACCTCTGGCACCGTGCAGCGGTGGGCAGCTATGCGAAAGCTTTTGAGAGGGCGAAGTGGCGGGGCGGTACCTTGCTCAAGGAGCCTCAGGAGCAACCTATTGGGAAGGGTTTGAACCCCAGACCCTCCGATCTTGCGGCTAACGCCCTAACCACTAGGCCACCGCTGCCCACTATAGGAAAAAAAAAAAAAAAAAAAAAAAAATTAATTAATTCACGTGTTATCAGCCATGATAGTCACGGTAGTTACATTTACATTTTGATCTGTGTTTGCGAGTTTACTAAGTGTTATATTCCAGCATGTGTTGGTTAATTGTGGTGATAACCAGAAGTGACCATAACAATTTAGGCATATGGGTACATAGAGTAAATGAGACTTCTTTTTACTGTATGACTTCTGAATGTGTGATTATGTAGATAACCTGTAAAGCCATCAGTATGCTTTGTCTACCTGTCCTGCAGATCTGTATGTAGATGATGACCCTACACCATGTGCATTTGCGGGTAATGGGCGTTTCTGTGGAAGCTCTTGCTGAGTGCAGGGAGGGCTGGGAAGGTCCTAACGGTGGCATCACCAATTTTGACAATATCTGCCATGCGCTTACTGTCTTCCAGTGCATCACTATGGAAGGATGGACTGACGTTTGTACTGAGTATAGATCCTCCCAATTACTCTCTCTCTTTCCTTCTCTAGCTTACAGTGTGGAAAGGATCATGTATAGGCAGTGATAAATAGAAACGATAGTTAATATAATTTAATTCTTCTATCTTAGTGAACTATTTAATGTAATTTTAACTACCTTTGCTGATCTTTTATCTTCCCACTAAGTGACTCTCTCTCTCTCTCTCTCTCTCTCTCTCTCTCTCTCTCTCTCTCTCTCTCTCTCTCGCCAGATGAACGATGCTATTGGTTTTGAGTTGCCCTGGATTTACTTTGTGTCCCTCGTCATCTTTGGCTCCTTCTTTGTGCTGAATCTTGTGTTGGGTGTGTTGAGCGGGTGAGAACCTTAACTGTTCTACTCTGTTTTGCTTATGATACTGAATTACTGGTCTATTACTGAATTTACTGAATTTACTGAATTACTGAAATTGGGCTTTATTGGGGCAGTGGTGGCCTAGTGGTTAGGGCATTGGTCGGAAGATCGGTTCGAACCCCTTCCCAATAGGTTGCCCTGAGGTACCCCTGAGCAAGGTGCTGTCCCTGTCACTGCTCCCCGGGCACTTTCAATAGCTGCCCACTTCTGCACGGTGTTTGAGTGTGCATGGGTTAAATGCAGAGGTCCAATTTCGTTGTGGTTCACTGTCTGCTGTGCTGTGACCTCGCAATGACAAGGGCTGCCACTTTCACTTTCACTATTGGGCCTGAACCAGATTTTGAATCTGAAACTGACTCAGGCTTAAATTCTGTCTGAAATGAGCTCATCATCACCCAACGTGAATGAAACCTGAGAGGATAGCTTAAGCTGTAACTGTTATCAGAACCTACATTAATACAATAATTGTTTGTTATCAAATTAAATAATTAACAGAATGTATTTAAATTCTAAAATAATATTATGAAATTAGGAACTATCCAACAGTTAAATAAATTCCCACTTTAGTTAATGTAGCAACATTGTGTATGTGTGTGTGTGTGTGTGTGTGTGTGTGTGTGTGTGTGTGTGTGTGTATGTACGGGTGTGTGTGTGTGTGTGTGTGTGTTATTCCAGTGAGTTCTCTAAGGAAAGAGAGAAGGCGGTGTGTCGTGGGGAGCTGCAGAAGGCTCAGGAGAAGCAACAGATGGAAGAGGACATGGTGGGCTATATGGATTGGCTTATTGAGGCTGAGGACATGGATGAAGATGGCAATAAACGTGAGTTACAAACACACTCTCACACACACATGCAAACACATTCACAAACACAAATACTCAGACAGAGTCCTATGGATTAGAGTGCTAGTCTATAATCAATAGCCTTATTGCAGCTCTTTGGTCAAAGCACATTCATACTATACTGTGTTTATGAAAATGACATGATTTGATGACATCAAGGTGTGTTTATACATAAAGCAGATAAAATTGTAAGGTCCACATTGACTTTTTAATAAAATTTCATATTTTTATATTTGAAGGTGCTGTGGTGGCAAAGAAAAAGATGATGAAGAAGTATGGCTGGTATAAACACAGTGAGGATGGAGGTACCATTATAGATTTTTATTCTCTTTATGATTCGGAAAGTCTAATGATTCGCTTGAGGAGCTTTTGTAACCGTTTCATTTGAAAAAACCTGAAAGCTCTTTGTATTTTAGCAATAAATTGGCTGCCAGTATTGTTTGTCCCATCAGGTAGAATAAAAGGATGTTTCAACAAGGTTAAAAAGTCTGATCGCAGTATAATATCACTTTTCTATGATATTTTGGCTTAATTTGCATTATTTGCAATTTTTTAAACACCACAGTCAAATAAGTTGTTTAGTTGATTTCAAAAGTGAGAATAAATGCAATGCAAGGTCTTTGTTACCCACTTAATAAACTGAAATGATCACGTCCATGCCTCTTTCTGTAAATCTGCTTCCATGTGTCTTGTGGAAAAATGTCATTATTTGAACACACATATTGGACGCAATCTTTTCACAGAATCGGATTCTGACTCAGAGTTTGAGGCTTTCCTGGACGATGACAATGGCTGCTGTGCCTCAATACAGTAATATTATACAGTTTTCCTATTATTTTTCTGATTGTAAACCATTTTACTGTTTGAAAGTTTTGAGTTGGTGCTGTTAAATGTTTGTAAAATAATTCTGATGTGTGAGTTGCTAGTTTCTATTATTACACATGATTAATAAGATAAAGATATTCTACACTTTTAAACAGTAATGGTTACTTATTTGCTTATTTACTTGTTTTGTTGCTTTGCTGTAATGTATCTGATTTGTTGATTTTTGTCCTTCTCAGGGCAAAGCTGATGGCTATAAGTTTCTGGTAAATAAGACTTTTTTATTACGTTCTCAGTTTAACCCTTTTGTTTTGAAATATGGCTTCGTCAGCTCTCACCATCCATTTTACCTGTCTGGTCTCCTCTTTTGTTTTTCAGTGAACAGCTCTACCATCTGAACCTGGTCATAAGGAAGAATTGTCGGGTGGCGGTAAAGTCCAGCAACTTTTATTGGCTGGTACTGCTGCTGGTGTTCCTCAACACAGCCGCAAGCGCCTCTGAGCATGATGGCCAGCCACAGTGGCTCACTGACATTCAAGGTATGTGAAGACCCATTATCACATGTGTTTACAATTAATCCTTTCACATACACACATAGATCGAATAAATGCCATCATCTGCGAAAACAGGCACAAAGGTCACATGGCATCCTCCAAGCTCTGTCCACCTTATTTTCTCCAAGCCCTGTTCATTTTATTACTGTCTTTATATTCTGTTCACTTTCACTCAGAACGAGCTAACAAGATCCTGCTGGCCTTGTTCACCTTGGAGATGCTTATGAAGTTGTACAGCTTTGGCTTCCAGGTCTACTTTATAGCCTTGTTTAATCGCTTTGACTGCTTTGTGGTCTGTGGTGGGATTCTGGAGACCGTTTTGGTGGAAATGGATGTGATCCCCCCCATTGGAATCTCTGTGTTACGCTGTGTTCGCCTGCTCCGCATCTTCAAGGTCACCCGGTGAGTCACTTATCCTTTAGGTATCACATAATCGTGATTAGTTTTTTATTGTTCATACTTAGAAATGCTCATGGCAGGGTTGATGTAGCTAAATGTTTTCTTTTTTTCAGCAACTAAATTGCAAAGTGACCTCGTTGCAGATTTGACTTCCAAAAAAAAGCATTTTATTATGTATTTTCATTAGCTCCTAAGCTGTCTATCAACCATGTTTAATATCTGAGGTTTGATTCTGCAGTTTTTTGTGCTCAAAGTACATAAACAAGATTATTTAACCACTTAACAAAGAGGCATATATGTGATAGTTTCCATTACATGTTAGATACATTAACCTAGACTTTAGACACCAGACACGTTTTGGGTCAGCGGTGGCTCATTGGTTAGGGACCATGCCTCAGGATCAGAAGGTTGTGGGTTCCCAAACCAGTAGGCTTTCCTGAGATAATCTTGAGCAATGTACCGTCCCCATCACTGCTCCCCGGGCACTTTAAATAGCTGCCCCCTGCTGCATATGTGTGTATGGGCGAATGGCAGAGGCTGCATTTCGTTGTGGTTCTCTGTGTTTCACAATGACTAGTTGTCACTTCATTTCAATAAGAGTAAAAATGTGAACATTTAATAATGCATTGCCACATATCCTTTTGAAGTTAATTAATCATAACTAACATAAGATGCAACTAAATCAGTCACAGAAAGTTATAAAGTTACTTCTCAATGTTTCTCTCACTCTCTCACAGTCACTGGGCAGCTCTGTCAGATCTGGTCACTTCTCTATT
This sequence comes from Hepsetus odoe, assembly GCA_017165825.1. Lineage (NCBI taxonomy): Eukaryota > Metazoa > Chordata > Actinopteri > Characiformes > Hepsetidae > Hepsetus > Hepsetus odoe. The sequence goes on along the minus strand of CM029373.1, from coordinate 5,687,981 downwards.
AAACTCAATGAAAGCCATCTGCTCTCTATTGCTGCTGCTCTTCCTCTTCCTCATTATTTTTGCTCTGCTGGGTATGCAACTGTTCGGAGGCAAGTTCAACTTTGATGAGACCCAGATGAAGAGAAGCACCTTCGACACCTTTCCCTCTGCCCTGCTCACCTGCTTCCAGGTAACTGCCTCTGTTAATGGACAGCTCAGTCTGTGTTACCTGCTAGATGTATTGACCTGTTACTGCAAGTGCTAGACATCCACTGCACAGTGCAATTGACCGTTTAATGTTACTGCACCAAATGGAATCATAATACGTATCCATACTGATAAGTTACATTACTATTAAGATGTTTTAACATAAAAATACATAGTTAAATACATAGGTAGCTACGTAATTAATTACACTTGTATTCAGTTTATATTCTGCATCAAGTGGTTTGAATCTGCAATTCTGAATTCTATTAAATCTACAAACATAAATTAGATTATTTCCGTAGAAAATTTAGATTCTTTACATTATTAGACTGTAATGAGTGAACAATATTCATATAATTATGGAAATTATTGCACTTTAACACAACTGTGAGTGAATCTGTGGCTGTAGATTCTGACTGGAGAGGACTGGAACTCAGTGATGTATGATGGCATCATGGCGTATGGTGGCCCTGTCTTCCCCAACATGATTGTCTGCATCTACTTTGTCATTCTCTTCGTCTGCGGTAACTGTATTCTTTCACTTGTTATTTGTACTTCTTCCTGTTCCAAGGATTTGGAAATTTTAAGATATTTAGATATTAGCTAATTATATGTTTGTATTAATTTACTTTATTTTTTATTTTTTGCCATTTTTGCATTAGCAGCCTTATAAAATTCCCAAATGATAGGAACAGTAGTAGCCATTTGTTACATTTTTAGCACTTTAAATTTTATAAGGTAGAAACCTTGACTTGCAGTCTTGCCCAGACATCCTCTTGAATGTCTTCTTGGCTATTGCTGTGGATAACTTGGCTGGAAGTGGCAGCAAAAAGAAAAAAGAGTAAGTGTATTTCCACACAAAAATCAATGACAAAACTACACTAATACCTCTTTGTGTCTGATGGTTATCTGTGCTGTAATTGGTCATCATTGTCACCTTTATACACCTTTTCTTTATATAATTTTTAGTTTCATCAAAATAAATCATGTATTATTTCTAAATAGTATTGCCAAATTGCAAAATAAAGACAATTTCAAAATTATTCAAGTTGGTCTGTTTTAAAGAGAAACGAAAACAGAAGACGAGGAGTGGGAGGATGAAGAAGACAGAGAGGAAGATGATGCTGCAGTAAGATCTTTTCTGCTTTCTTCTCTCTGTCTGTCTTTCTGCCTCATTGCATATACAGTGTTCTGGTGGAAAGGTTGGTTGAAATGATGATGGGTGGGAGGAGTTAACTAGTCAGCCCTCTGGAAGTCTGCTATGCAAACTAATCAAGACAGGTCTTAACAAATATTGGCTTTTGGGCTGATTTTTAGGACTGATTGTCCCTGTGCAACATTGTATTAGAGTCAGCCTTGGGCTGTATTTTTTATCTAAATGCTGCTGTGGGGTGCATTTCTCATTGTCTGTGAATGGCCATCTTTCAAATGCAGATGAGAAATGCACGTGAACGAGCACTGAAAAGGAGTCTTTAGTACCAGCACTACCAAGGTTTCTCTACCAGCCAGCATCCTTTGCTTTAAGCCCAATTAGTGGTTTATACAAATAGTGCTTTAGTATGGAAGTAGAGAATGAGACATTTATAATTCAGACTCGTTCTCTGTTTCCTTTTTGTTTTATTGCTATAAGCTGCAGTTCTCCTCTCCAAATTTTTCTCCCTTATTTTCATCACGTTTTTCTGCTGTCCCCCTTATTTTCCCTCTAGAATGAGGGCGATGACTGGGAGGAGAATGAGGAGCTAAGAGCGATTGAAGGGCTTGAGGGTAAATTTAATCAAACTTAAGTTTTTGAACCTGTAGAAACTGGTGAAACATGAAATAAACATTCAGTGGCACACAGTTCCCATTTGACCCAAGCCGTCAATTTGAGCCATAAATGTCATTTCAGCTCATACCTCTAAGGCATAGTAATAGTCTGTTAGCACTAAGTACTTTAGGGTGTTCTAAATATCATTGCATGTAGCTGTTCCAGATTAAATGCAAACATTTCAACTTTGCAGAAGAACTTCATCCTTTATTAAAAGCTTGAAATACATATTATTAAACATATACTTTGGATGTAGCAGTTTTACAGCTATTCTTGTGAAAAAACCTTCAAACAGAACCGTTATTTTCAATTTCTGATTAAATAGTTTCGATTGGGTGCATGTTCTTTTATTGTTTTGTCTTGTGAAGCTAATTCACCATTAATTTTACACCATTAAATATGCAATGTGTAAACTGCATGCTAAAATCATCACATGAACGTCTTGAACCCTGCTGAATTGTCAGGTGAAAGTCTGTTTGATTCTCATTTCCAATTTTACATCTTATTTTTTACTTTGAACTCTAAAGGTAGTGTTCCGATGAAAGTGGAAAGTTTTCAGCCTAAAGAGAAAATCGTTCCCATTCCTGATGGCAGCTCATTCTTTATTCTTGGAAAGAAAAACTGGTAAGTGATCAAGCCTTATGGAAATATTTTTGAAACAATAGCAGATTGCATTCAATTTGAGCCAAACCTCGATTTCATGTGTGTGCAGCCTCCGGGTGGCCTGTCACAATCTCATTTACAATCCATACTTCACCAACTTCATCCTCATCTTCATCATCCTCAGCAGTTTCTCTCTGGCTGCAGAGGATCCCATCAAAACTCATTCTGTCCGGAATGTCGTAAGTCTTCTTGAACAGGAGTTTAATAATATTTTTTGATATGCATTTTTAATTCATTTCCACATAAAGGCAAGCAATACAGGCTGAGCATTTTAGACTGTTTAATGATTTAACCCTTTAGTCTGAGCATTGCTGTAAAGGGTTTTCTCTTGTTTGTCAGCTCATAAAAACCTAAACTTGATATTGTTATCTAGATGCTGGGCTATGCTGATTATGTCTTCACTACTGTCTTCACCATTGAGATCATTTTGAAGGTAAACCTCAATCAGTGCAATGTCAGTGACATTATTTTTTGTGCAAGCAACACTTTAAAGTGCATAAGAAAAGCATAAGGAATATACTTTAAAGCACATAATTTAATGACTAAATGTGTCTGAGGATTTCTTGAATAACAGCTGTGAAATGCTTGCATTAACAGTGTTGTTTCTTCTGTTGGTTATAGATGACAGTGTATGGAGCGTTCCTTCATCCTGGTTCTTTCTGCAGAAATGCTTTCAACCTGCTGGATCTACTGGTTGTCAGTGTGTCCCTCATCTCTTTTTTTCTGCAGTAAGGGAGTTTTCAATTGATTCATTATTTGATCATATAACTTTCCCACTCTCCATCGATCCATCTGTACATCCACCCATCCACTGCATAGCTCCATCTATCAGTGCAAAATAAATCCATCCATCCATTCCTTCTTTAAGCTAGTCAATGGTTGGCCCATTTATTCCTTTGCTATTATGTGTTTTGCCATGTGTCAGTCCAATCCTCTAGTCTTTGCTCTGCTGTTTTTTGCTCTAATTTCTTAGCTCGAGTGCTATTTCTGTGGTGAAGATTCTGAGAGTCCTGCGAGTGCTCAGACCTCTCCGAGCCATCAACCGAGCAAAAGGACTAAAGGTCAATGAAAAATGTTATTATTTTAATCTTTTGGCATTACTTTCCTCCAGCCTTCTTTTACTTGAATAATTTTGAATAAATAGTATAATATTGGAATATTTAGACTACAGGAATATTTTTTATATTACCTTTGAATGAACTGCATGAATAAACATGTACATTATGTACTACATTTGGTAATATTTCTTTACACCTCTTGGAATTCTGGAATGCACTTACAGATGTTCATTTCTGTCTCCAGAGCGTGATCCAGTGTGTGTTTGTGGCCATCCGCACCATTGGCAACATCCTCATTGTCACCACTCTTCTGCAGTTCATGTTTGCCTGTATTGGGGTGCAGCTATTTAAGGTAACTTTAATTTCTTACACTTCAGTACATCCTCCCACTCCCTGCAGTGCACTGCAGCAGGACTAATATAGCTGCTGTTTGCTGTTGCAGGGCCGTTTCTATCGCTGCTCTGATGAGGCAAAACACACACCAGAAGAGTGCAAGTATGTGTATATACTGGCCATTTGGTATTCTTCTTACACATGGAATACTTCAGCAGTGTTCACAATCATAACTGTGTGTGTGTGTGTGTGTGTGTGTGTGTGTATTGTGCAGGGGCACATTTGTGGTGTATAAAGACGGGGATATGAATCACCCCATGGTGAAGGAGAGATTTTGGATAAATAGTGACTTCAACTTCGATAATGTCCTGATGGGCATGCTAGCTCTCTTCACTGTCTCCACATTTGAAGGCTGGCCACAGTGAGTTCACAAGCCCTCCATTATTAGACTGAATTTTTGACTGGACTGTAGTCTGTTATTAAACTTGATTTTTTATGATGCCTAATAAATCATAATAACTGTGAAATGTAAAGTTTTTACCATACTGATGTGATAATATGCAGTTTAATATGTAATATGTAATGGTATTTAATGGTAAACTTTTTGAATCTTCCACCAATCTCTGAAAACCATTGAAAATTCTTGGGGCATTTGAAATCCAAAGAGGTGCCTATTGATAATTGAACACAATTTGCCATTGGGAATGGATCAAAACTAAACCAATGTTGCAAAATGATATAAACAATTATAAAGGTAATTTTATATCTTGTAATTCTATGTAAAATATTTCTCCTCACTGTAGGTTAGGCATACGATATTGTTATAGTAAAATAATATATACAGTACTGTGCAAAAGTTTTAGTCAGGTGTGAAAAAATGCTGTAAAAAAAGAATGCTTTCAGAAATATAAACAATGATTTAATTTAATTAAATTAATTAATAAATTTAATTAAATGTTTATTTTTATCAATTTACAAAATGCAAAGTGAGCGAACAAAAGAAAAATCTAAATCAAATCAATATTTGGTGTTACTACCGTTTGCCTTCAAACACGCATCAGTTCTTCTAGGTACACTTGCACAAAGTCAGGGATTTTGTAGGATTATAGTCGGAGTATGATCAAACAATTTTACCAAATAGGTGCTGATGATGATCAATGTCACACGGAGGTTGTAACACAGTCATTAACTGAAACAGAAACAGCTGTGTAGGAGGTTTAAAACTGGGTGAGGAACAGCAAAACTCTGCTACCAAGGTGAGGTTGTGGAAGATAGTTTCATGTCATGGCAAGATTGAGCACAGCAACAAGACACAAGGTAGTTATACTGCATCAGCAGTTTGATTAACACTTCCATTTTTGAAAGCAATCTTTGTTTACAGCATTTTATCCACACCTGTCGAAAACATTTGCACAGTACTGTATATATATATATATATATATATATATATATATATTTTTTTTTTTTTTTTTTTTTAAATTAAATCTTTGGAACATAGATCATGCTGGGAACTCTTGACTGAGATTTGTATTCTAAATATGTTGGTGCAAATCTTCTCAAGGTTTCTTTGCCCCAGCGCAGATGGATTTTGCTTCCTAGAGATATCAGACTCTACAACACTGTTCATCCTTCTAAAAATGGACAGTTCTTTTTCTTCACCTGCACTGGCCACTGGACTTTATTTAGCCTTTGCTGTGTAATGCTCTGCGATTCATCTTTTTGCCTACAGGCTTCTCTATAAAGCTATTGATGCCAACGCTCAGAACAGAGGCCCCATCTACAACTACCGTGTAGAGATCTCCATCTTCTTCATCATCTACATCATTATCATCGCTTTCTTCATGATGAACATCTTTGTGGGCTTTGTCATCATCACGTTCCGTGAACAGGGAGAGGCTGAGTTCAAAAATTGCGAGTTGAACAAAAATCAAGTCCGTATAAATCACTTTACATTATTATTTGATCTTGTTTTGCAGTATCTATGAAGACCTTGCAGAGTAGAACATTTGTGCTTGTAGTCTTTGTCTTTGTCAGTTTACTCTCTCTGTATATGTGTCACCCCTTCTTCAGAGGCAGTGTGTGTATTACGCCCTAAAAGCTCAACCTATAAAGATCTACATACCCAAAAACCCATCACAGTTGAAGTTCTGGAGGATCATCAATTCGTCTCAGTTTGAGTACATCATGTTTGTTCTTATTCTGCTCAACACACTCACGCTGGCTGTACAGGTGTGTAACACAGAGATTAACTCATGTATTGCATGTTTTCACCACCATTGATCTAATTACAGCCACAAGTTTGAATGAAGTTGAGCTAATACATTCTTAACAAAGTTATATAAATATGTTGTTTTTCTGAATATTTAATTGAACAATTAATTAAGAATTGCAGAAAAATACTTTTGCATATGTTTATTCCCCAGTGCTAAAATAATGTATATAAATACATATTTGAATACATTCATGTTGCAGACCTTTCGTTCTCTCAACAGCACTATGAGCAGTCCAAGTTGTTTAATTTTGTTATGGACATCCTGAATATGATCTTCACCACACTCTTCACCATCGAGATGATCATCAAGCTTCTTGCTTTGCGGCCATATGTAAGACAGACTATCTATAGCCACACTTAAAATATCAGTTTAATGATCCTACATGTAGTACCTCACCATTTTTTTTCTTTCTCTCTCTGTTGCAGCACTATTTTATAGATGCCTGGAATTCCTTCGATGCCTTGATAGTGGTGGGGAGTTTAGTGGACATCATGATTGCAGAGTTTAGTGTAAGTATAATCTTTCTTACTTTTTCCAGCATGATACCCAAGACTTAGAATGAACAACCATGTTCTGCTCAGTTCTCATTTCATTTCCCTTTCTGCTGTGTGTTTTGGAATTCTTTTCACACTTTTCAGGGTGGAGGTGGCCATGGAGAGGCAAGTATATGAAATATCCCTGCTAAACCTTAACTAAATGTTAAAAAAAGAAATATGCAAGATAAGTAGTTGGTTTTAACCTTAGCTACAAGACTCATTTTGCTAACAAAAACTAGAAGTCAGTGGTGAAACAATGTGTATACAAAATCCTTTTCTATGTCTGTGTGTAGTTTCTTTTATTTTTCTATCTCATAGTAAGTCAGACTGTCCTAAACCACAATGACAAGTCTGCACCACCTTAATGAAGAGCTGGGTACAGGTTGTTATAACTAAGCAAAGATTTGGGGATGCATTTATGGAAATTATTTAGCTAAGCATTAGAAATAATCAAATATAGTTAATAAATAGTCACTACCCAGTTTCAGTTTAGTTTCTAAACTAAAGAAGCAAAATCTAGGCTAGTTAGGTGCATTGGCTGATCAACTAGATCTGGGATAAGTGGAAAAATGTGTATATTAAATTTTCTGCTGAAGCCTTGCTTTACCCATTATCATTTGCCAGTCTAAATACTGTATTTAGTTAAATGTCTCGCTATGTTTATAACAAACAAAGCAGTATTATAAAAAACCCTCATTTCTGTTACAAAAATATCTTTTTGTATTTTTCTTTTTAACAGGGAAAGGGGGATGGAGAGAGTTCCAAAGTATCCATTACTTTTTTTCGTCTCTTTCGAGTCATGCGACTGGTCAAGCTGCTCAGCAAGGGAGAAGGAATTCGTACACTTTTGTGGACGTTTGTTAAATCTTTGCAGGTCTGACTCAATCTCCAGTCTACAGATGCCTTCCAGCTACCTTTCTGGGACCACCATCCCATAAATCCTAACTGTTTCACATTTTTGGATGACAGCAGCAGAATATAAATGGCAAAACACCAGTATTTTGTTTTGTCATTCTAATATTTTTGATTTTGTTTTGTTTTCTCTTTGCCTCCCTCTCTCTCTTGGTCTCTGTATCTCTCACACACTCCATCCTCAGGCCTTGCCTTATGTTGGCCTTCTCATCGCTATGATCTTTTTCATATATGGCGTAATTGGCATGCAGGCAAGTTTATCTTAGTCATTTCTCTTTTGCTTTCTCACCCCCTATTTTTTTTTCCACTCTATGCTTTACCTTTAATACTCATTCTCCTCTGCTTCAGACATTTGGGAAGATTGCTATAGATGACAGCACAGAGCTCAGTCGGAGCAACAACTTCCAGACTTTCTTCATGGCAGTGCTGCTGTTATTCAGGTGAGTATGAGTTGTTCTTCTGAATGAGGAAAACTCTTTATAGCTTTCTAAATGAAAGTAAAACAAGGTCATTCTATTAAATTATTACTTTTAATTAAACAGTAAACCTTTTGGATGTGTATGCCAGGTCTTTACTCATTTCCAAACTTTTGAACTTAATAAGTCCTGGTTCTGATACCAGCCTCAGCTATATTTGAGTGTAGTACATTTAGTTTAAGTGTTGTAAAATACTTCATATACACATTATATGATTATCATCATCATCATATGATTAGCCAAAATGCTGTTAATTTAACTCTGTATTAATGCTATTCTATTTTGTTGTGAATGCAGTAATCATTTGCTTTGTTCATTATGCTGCTGCATGGCTCTTAGTGTGATCTGGGCCTGATCTTGTTTAACTGAGAGACTTAAGAAAGGCAACAGCAGGTTCAGCAGCTGCTACATCATAGGCTTTGAATTAAACTCCTCATGACTGCTATATGCAATGTAACTGAACAGCTTTGTCTTCCTTCAGCCTTCTATGGCTGCTTGGCAGCAACAACATACATAAATTGCATTTCTTTGCAGAAGAAATCCTGAATATTATTAATAATATTAATGTAATAAAAATAATAATAGTAATTAATTGTTGAGGAATAGTGTATTTTATCATATTGTCTGCCATTATAAAAACATTTTTATAAAAAACAATTTCCCTTAACTATGATAACATCACTGTAACACAGGCTCATGCCATTGGTTTCATTTGTAGTGCTTAAATTTTAAGAAGGTCCTAAAGATAAATAAGTCTAGTCTAGACTAAGACAATTACTCTGTACTTTAAAAATGACTGACAGACTGATTGATATGCACTCGTTGTCTGATTTAGATGTGCAACAGGGGAGCAATGGCAGGAGATTATGCTGGCAGCGTTGCCGGGACGACGATGTGACCCTGAATCAGACTACGAGCCTGGAGAGGAGTATAGTTGTGGCAGTAACCTTGCCTACCTCTACTTCATCAGCTTCTTTGCTCTCTGCGCCTTTCTAGTGAGTGAATGAGAGGAAGAGAGAAGGAGAGGAAAGAGGGATGGGAGATCAGAGAAAATAAATCAGTAATCCTAGTTTTCCTATCCTAGTCAAATTTGTTGTTTAATTAAAGGGGCATGTCATTACAGAATTGTCCTTGTTTTCTTGAAAACGAAGAGGTCTCAAACATTGTTCACAAAGCAACTTTCCACTCAGTCCTTACACAGTCCACATAACTTTCTGGATCTTTCCCTTGTCAGATCATTAACTTGTTCATTGCTGTCATCATGGACAATTTTGAGTATCTGACCCGGGACTGGACAGTGCTGGGGACTCACCATCTAGACGAGTTTAAGAGAGTGTGGTCAGACTATGATCCAGAAGCCACGTAAGAGAAACTTCTTCAGCAGTCCATACATGAATTCATAACAACAAATAACTTTCATTATACAGTCTCATGGGGAAAGCTGTGATCTTGTCATGAGATCTGGGGACAATGTTTGGTGCTGCATTATGTCCAAATCTGCTGCAAACAAGGTTACTTCTTCCTCTAAACCAAGTTAACTAGAAAATCTGTTAGCCTGGCTTTTCCCAAACAAAAATACCCTAATAAGGCCCTAAATGGACTGGATAAATTAATCAGGGGAACATTTGTAATAAAAGTTTTTTTTTTATGTATCCTTTATGATTAAATATCTGTATGGCACCAGAATTATTGCAGAACATGCAAGTTTTATCATCTACAAATTTAAATGTCTGGGTTACACATGATCATGTCAGCAGAAAATGGATGGTAAAGTGGATATAAAGCAATGCTTTAGGCCTGCTTTATACCTTCCATTATCATTAATTATCATGCATTATGGCACATGTATCCAAATGGGACTACAATTAGAGCACCAGTGATATTGGTCAAAACAGGAGACAATGTTAAAGGGAGGAAACCTCAGAGTCATGCCTGTAAAAACAATTTATCACAGGATCACATGTATGTATAATCATGTCCAAACAAGTCTACATTCCCATCCACATTTGACCCCTTGTTTTTCATTGCTGTCATGGATATTCCCATTACAAGACTAACAGCAACTAAGAATATGATGCTGAATAGAACTTTTAGCAGCTAACATTAAAACATGTTAAGAGGGATTCATGTCAATGCATGGTGTTTGTTTGTATGTTTCGTTACAGAGGAAGAATTAAGCACCTGGATGTTGTGACCATGTTGCGCAGAATTCAGCCACCGCTGGGGTTTGGCAAACTCTGTCCTCACCGGGTCGCCTGTAGAGTAAGCTTTACTGATATATGAAAAGACTACATTTTAATGCAGTAAAACCTCAAATTCACTTAAAATTTCAGTTTACTTAGTGCATGTAGGGAACCAATATGTGTACCAAAGTCCCAGGAAACAGCTGACACACTCACTCTGTCAACAGTATTTAACGCTCAGTGTCCTCCTCCTGCCTCAGAAAATCCTATTAGAATATCTCTCTCTCCCTCTCTCCATCCCATAATTCCTGCAGAGGCTGGTTGCAATGAATGTGCCATTACATCCCGATGGCACTGTGTCCTTCAACGCTACCTTGTTCGCTCTTGTCAGGAATTCACTCAAGATTAAAACTGAAGGTCAGCATACATAGTGGCATAGGCATGCACACACACACACGTACACACACACACACACACACACACATACACACACTAATTCCATTTATTCATATATACCCTGCAGCTAAGCTTTAGTGTGCTGGCTTTTTCCCCACACATAAAGACATTATAAAACACATGCCCACCCACAAAAGAAAAAAAGACACCTTTAAAAAATGTTACACACCTGCCACACACAAATCACGCAAATTAATCTTTAAAGTAGCTCATCCATGTCAAATAACCTTGGCTTTTCTTGATTTATTTTACTGCTTAATTGAATTTGTGCTTGGTTTTAATACTTGTTTTCCCTCAGGACCAATCGACCAGGAGAATGAAGAGCTGAGAGCCATTATTAAGAAGATATGGAAGCGCACCAAGCCTAAGCTTTTAGATGAGGTTATACCACCCCCTGCAGGTACTACATTTCCCCCAACCAGCTCCAGTTTAGTGACTTATCACTGCAAAACCCTGGATTTTGGTTTGAAAATGGAAATAAAGACTATAATGGGAATGTATATTTGGGTTTATCACTAGTCTTAGATATTTTTTTAATTTAATTTGTTAATCTTTTATTCTGGGAGGTGCTCACTTCTAACATTATATCTGAGGACCTGGCTGAAAGAAATCACTGTGTATAATTTACGTATTCATCTGATTCAATACTTGTCCATCTCCCTTTTTCCTAGGAGAAGAGGTGACTGCTGGTAAGTTCTATGCCAGTTTCCTCATCCAGGATTACTTCAAGAAGTACCGTAAAAGGAAGGAGAAAGAGAAGAAGAAGAAGGGCAAAGACAAGTCAGCCTCTTTACAGGTGCACAGTTGACCCATGTGTGCCCAGTCTGGCTTGCTTATTTTTTAGAGTAAATTTATTAATGGCATACAGGGTGATGTCTTGTTGGTGTGGACCATCCAAAGTCTAGAAATTCAGTGAGATTTGACTTGTGACATACAATGTTTAATTGCAAAAATATCTCCATGTTGTCCTGCTTCTAATACATAACCATACAACAAAATGCTTGCAGTGTAAAACCAATGCTGGTTTTCTTTGCTTCTAAATCTGCTTGTGCACTTCTGGTACAGGCTGGGCTGCGCACCCTGCAGGATCTGGCCCCTGAGATGCGACTGGCGATGGCAATGGAGGAAGGCCAGGAGGAGGGGTTTGAAGGAGAGATGACTGAGGAAGAAGAGTTCTTTAGGGTGGGATACATTTTTCTGGGCCTACATTCTCTCTCCTGTGTAACATCATTTCCAGAATCTGAGAGATTATACAAAATATAATTATATTCTCTAAATAATTTAATTAATTATTTATCAAAAATAATTTGATATTTATGATCATATCACATTTTATAGTACACATTTACACTGCCTGTAAAAAGTTTAAGCATTTAAAAAAGATATCTGCCAAGATAATTTGTAGAACTTTATTATTTATTTCTTATTTAAAAAACAAACAAAAAACACTTAATAAAGTGTAATCATTCACACACACTAAAATATAAATTGCATATAAGTTGATCAAATGGTTGGCTAGTACTAGCACTAGTTCTGTTTTTGCAAATGTGGCTTGGGTTTTTGCATAAAGAAAACATTCTCATTTGTGTGATAAAACTTTTGAAAGCTGGTGGGCAGTTACTATGCTTTTTAGGCCTATACCATGTTTACTATGACTTTGATGATGGTATCACAACAATGAAATGATCATGATGAGAAAAAATCCCACCATTTCTTCCCACAGAGTGATAGCGTGTTCAGTGATGCGGCTTCCATGTCCACCCCGGGAGGAACACCTCTGCCCCTGCACCTGGACGAGGTGATGGTCAGCATGGAACCGCTGCCCAAATTCCCCAACGGGACCCTGAGGTTGGAAGAAGCTCTAGAGGACTCACGGCCTTCCTCAGCTCTCTCTGATAATGAGGTGGTGATCGAGCAGCCACTGAGGCGCTCGCCCCTGCCCAGAAGGTGGGCCGTCAGTCACTACAAAATCAACTCATTCTGGGCACTAAATACCAGATCAAGGCAAGCACAGTAAATATAAAGAACAAGAAGCAAGCAGAAGCATTCACATTAGAGGCTAGAGTTCAGATAAGCTACTGCCAACTCTTACTAGTGTCATTTTGCTTTGCAAAAAAATAAATATCTTACCTAAAAATGCTCACATTGCTAATAAATTAGGAAAACTGGTGAGAGCCAGTTGGTGTGGCATCTACACTGCTGTATGCTGCATTTTAGTAATGTTAGCATTTTGGGTGATGTATTTCTTTAAAGCTGTGATTTGTGACTGAGAGTGCAAGTGTTGAACACAGTCTTTTATGCCATGTTCAAAGTTCTATTATCTAACCATGTAAATTTTAAACACTCTGACTCTCAGATGCATGATCAAATTATAGCTTTAAGAATATTTAAAATGAAACCCAAGCAGCTGGGCAATTTATGGACACTACTAAAAAAAATGCTATATTAAGTAGCTACAATGGCAATAATTAAAGAATTCTGCAGAACTTGCTCAGGAGGCTATTAGACTTGCTAGTTAACTAAAATTATGGCATATTGTGGCAGAAAATGTTTTCTGTGTAACATGCATAAGGAAGTGCTGGGCTGGACAATGGGGAAGAATATCTCATCGGCATTGGATTACACAGAAAGTATGTAGATATCAGAGAATTTATCATGTATCTTTCTACTAAGATGACAGCACTTTTAAGGACAGATCCAAGTGAGAGTCCACCTTAAATCAATTTATCTTGAAATAAAGATGCTTTGAACTGCAAGTGTAGAATCAGGCACACATTGGATGCAGTTAAAATGAATTTATACCATTCAAGGCCATTTTCCAGGCTGCTTTGTTACTGTGCTTTTAAGACTGGTACAACTAAACGAGCTCTGGTTTGTCTGACTAACCTGTTTTTTGTCTGATTTAAAAAGAAGAGCATACAGAAACACTCATCAAAACTTTAAGCTTTAATGTAAATTAGAGTTGTAAAGTAGAGTTAAGTGCCTGTCATCTGAATATGGTAATATATAGGTCTATTTATGTTTACCTGTGGTAGTACAAGAACAGTATATTAAAGAAGACATATACAATCATATGCAAAGTTTTTTACACCGCTGGTGTTGTTGATTTTCTAAACGTAAATGTAAAAAGTCGTCACCAAAAACTGGTCTAGTGCTAGGTTTAATAAAAGTAATTGATTCAACCATGCTGCTTCTAGAAGGAAGAAAACAAGATATGACTGAAGTCACATAATATAATTTATTTCACAGCAGTGTTGAAGCCAACATTAAACCTGAGTGCCCTTGCCCAGTTTAGGAAATCAGAGCTCTCAGCACATAGCCTAGGTCTACAAGATGCAAAAAATTAACATTTATGAATAATCCTGACCACTGAGAGATGACTGCAATAATGTACAAAACAGTTCTAATAGCAACGAGCCCATTACGTGAAAAGAAGAAGCAGAAAGAACATTTTGTCTGTCTTTCTCTCAAGGCATGTATTCATCTTTCTTTCTTAAAAGAAATAATAAACAAGAAACCTTTAACCAGGCACACGGCCACTTAGACATTCTAACGATTCTTTTGGTTGTCAAAATTCTATATCACCATTCCTATAAGTAAAGAACAATTTTAATTAAAGGAAAGCGAAAGTAATTGTAACTATAATAACATTATCATGTTTTACTCATCCAGTGACATGTATTGCTTTAAATGGTTGTACTTTCAAGTTTGCAATATATTTGTCTTAAACTGTTACCATAAAATCACAGAATTCAGCAGCGGCCTATTAACTTCTACAAGGGATTTTGTGTGTGTGTGTGTGTGTGTGTGTGTGTCAGCTGAGGAAAGAGTCAAAGCATGTACTGAAATTTAAAAAAATCAGTGCAATTACCCTTAAAGCTTTTTAGGATAATTTGAACACAGTCAAATTTGCCCATGTATGTCTAACCTGTCATTTCTATGTCATATCCGAAGGATTCTCCACAAAATCCAGGGATATGTCAACCTCTGTTCCTGGAGGGCCTCAGCTTCACAGAGATTAGCATTCTCTCTCTGCTAGCACTCTGGATTCAACACTTGATGGGCTTGCTATTTAGTTGATGAGCTGAATGAGGTATAATGCTGAACCCAACAGAGCTGTGGCCCTCCAGAATTGGAGTCTGATGTAAAGTCTGTTCTTTAGGCCACCCAGTGCTGAGGTCCCACAACTTCCAGATTCAGCAGTGCAGGGTGGAGGAGAAGGAAATGGAGGGGGTGGAGGAGGAGGAAATGGAGGAGGCGGAGGTGGTGGAGGAGGAGGAAACGGAGGAGGCGGAAGCGGTGGAGGAGGAGGAAACGGAGGAGGCGGAAGCGGTGGAGGAGGAGGAAACGGAGGAGGCGGAAGCAGTGGAGGAGGAGTAAATGGAGGAGGCGGAAGTGGTGAAGGGAAAGTGATCGGAGGAGAATCAACAGTGACGATTGCAACAGAACAGAGTCATGTACAGAGTCATGTCAGCAAAGAAGATATTGACAGCACAGTGTCACATAGTAGGTGAGGGAACCTGATGATGTGGTATGACATCAGACTGAAAGGAAGATAATTTTAAAAAAATTAGTGAATCAGCAAAGGAGAGGATGTTGTGAAGGTTATGTGTACTTACATAACACAATTTGAATGGGAACACTTGGGCACAAGCAAGTTGCTGTTGTTTAAAAGTCAAGGAGCTATATATTACTTTTCAGAATATTTCTTCATACAAATAATAAAGTCAACCAACCATCCATCCATTGTCAAATCCCCTTATCCCAACCAAAGCAGGGCGTGCTGGAGCCTATCCTAGTGCTTATACTGCAAAAGGAATAGAAACACCCTTGACAGGTTACCTTTAGAGATTCAATTGTTTCTCTGAACCTGAGGACAATTTAAACTGCAATCATTGTATGTATATGTGCTGCCTCATGGTCTAATTGTAGAATTACTGCCTTGTTCTTATCTGTATTAGGGGTGTTTAGTAACAGCACCACAATAAGCCACACAAGGATGATATTTGAAATTTTATGAAAATGAAATGTTAAGGAACACTACTAAAATCCCATCCAACAGAATGAGAAATATTGCATTTACAGCAAGAAGATTGTCACCATGCAAATATTAGTTTGCCTAATTGCTAAAAAAAAAAAAGCGACCTGTCACTTATAGATTAAAAAATTGAGGTTAAATTGATATATTTGTTATCTTCTACAGACAGTGGTTTCCTGAAGCCCCGCCTCGAGAACAGGCCACACCCTCGCCAGTCCCCAGTGTTACTACTGGTAATGTTTCCCCAACACAACCAGGTAATATCCCCACAGTCAACAATGGTTACCAAAGCAACAGCCAGCCTACTATTGCCTACAATGGGAACAGTTACCCTGCAAATGGTTACCCTGGTAACACTTACCAAAGCAGTAGTTATTCTGGAAACGGTCACTCCAGCAATGGTTACAGTCCCAGTATACACAGCGCTAATGGGTACAATGGCAACGGACAAAACAGTAAAGGCTATCCAGCTCGAAGACGCCTCCTTCCTCCAACTCCTTCAGGTGAAATTTTAAAATCCAGATTTTTAAATGAGCGTCTCATAAATACCACCTCACATACATAACAGCTGATTATACTCATCCCCCTTAAGAAGAATTTTCTGCCCTATTGAATTCTTCCCCATGTCTTTATTAGGGCGGAAGCCAAATTTTACTATCCAGTGTTTGAGGAGACAGAATAGCATAGATGACATACCCATCCCTGGAACCTACCACCAGAACTCTCCTCCCTGCAGAACACAAGCACAGGTAATGCTGACTACACATAACTCAGCACTAGTCAGTGCTATGAGTATATGAAGCTAGATATAAGCAAGGCTGTACCCACATGATAAGAAATATTTTTTATTAGAATTTTATTTATTGTATGCAATGGCATATGGTTCAACACTGTCCTATTAACCCTGAACCCATGCCTCCCACAGACACAAAACAGTTTTGACTCACGGCGCAGCAGTGTGTCTTCAGCAGCTTCATCATCCTCTTGGGCGAACAGTCAGGCGCGAAAAGGCCGCCTACTTTATGCACCCCTCATCCTGGTGGATGAGGTGGGGGGCACTCAGCCCATGTGGGGGGACACCAACAGCAGCGCCAGCCTGCCGGCTGCAGCCAGGGTTGGGTGGAATGCAAGCCAGAGCATCCCTGTGTCCCAGCAACAGCAGCGAGCTTACACCACACTGAGGGTGCCTTCCCAGCACAGCCCCAGCTATGTGGAGAAGGGAAGTGCTGACAGCCTTGTGGAGTCGGTCAGTACTTCTGGACTCTTAGTTATAAACACTGTTCAGTAAAAAGTCAAATTTACAAAGATCCTCCCAGAATTAGTGAACAAGGGTTAGAGGTGTAGCTGAAAGCTTACATCCCCCTAGCAAGCACTATGCAAACCCTATACCATAATGATCACATGCTTCTTTCAATAAAGTATTACACATTAAGATGTTGTTAAGCTTAAGTTAGTAGTAGAAACCCTGGGTTTCTCTGTATACAACAGAATTATTTCCAGTCATTTATTTAGTAGCACACTGTAAAGAATACTGTTAAACTAGGCCTATGAATATCCTCCGGACTGAAACCTTGTTTTCCTGTCTTCTTCCCCAAAATCATCATAGATCCTGATATCTGAGGGCTTGGGTCTCTATGCTAAAGATCCCAAATTCGTAGACTTTGCAAAGCGAGAGATTGCAGATGCATGTCACATGACCCTGGACGAGATGGAGACAGCCGCAACTGATTTGCTGAATCGAGGCACATCGGGTCAGCCAGTTGGACACTTTGAGGAAGACCTGTCTGATGAGATGAACTGTGTGATTTCATACTGATTTTTTTCTGTTCAAAAGTTTGAGAGAAATCAAGAGATGTGTTAAGCACTGTCAGAACTGGATTTGTTTTACCACAGGAGGTTCCGTTATAAAAAATATTATGGAGACAAAGTTAAAGAAGCAAGGTTGGTTTGAGAGATTGAGAGGAGGATATTGCAGATTGAGCTGCCAGGAAAGAGGAAAAGAGGAAGACCAAAGAGGTTTGAAGGAGGAAGATGCAAAGGACAGGAAGAACGGATGATCCTCAGTGGAGACCCCTAAACATGAGCAGCCGAGAAGAACAAGAAGAATATAATCTGAAGATAATTTGTTTGGAAGTTTAATAGCTTCAGATTTGTACATACATTGTATTATATTCCTGTTAACTTACCCAGTTAACTCCAGGTAGCCTGGGTTGAAATTTGATAACATAAATATCAGCATTACTTAACAAGGGCCACAACCAATAATAGCTCAGTTAACTATTTCTTGCTAGTTGACCATCAGTTCAGGTTTGAATTAGGTTTCTTATAATAGCAGATGTTCCAGGTAGATACATTTACTAATGGGTATTCACGGCAGAAATTTTACTGTCACTGAGAAATAAGACCAACATTGCAGATTTGTTCTGAATTAGTCATTATTTACCTCCTCTTGTAAAATGAATCCATCTATGACTTTTGAGAAAAAGATCAAGGAAGAGAGAGTTAAATCAATGTTTTTCTTAGCACTATTCCTAATTCACTTGTGTCTTGGCCTGTGTTTCTTCAACACACTGAAGATTTCATTGCTCTCGCTAAGCTGCACCAGGTTTCTACATTTAGAATAGATCAGAATGTATTTCTGACTGACGGTAATGTTTAATAGAAATTAGCAGGGTGGAGCTAAATGTGAAAGGTTTAAAGCAAGGACTAAGGACTGAACAGGTGAGGACTAAGGCCTGTCTTTGAAAAAAAAAACTAACTCTGTGGTTTAAGCACAAAAAGGAATAAATAGCTATTTTCTAATATTATGACACAATGCTGCTCAAAACATGCAAACCTCTGATATGCTAAGCAATATCTCATCAGAATCGTGAAAAAATGCTACAGATATTATGTGCTGCAAATGTTTTCCCAAATGCACTACTGGCCACTTTTTGTCACACATACAGCATCTATTTATATCATCTGCCCATTGCAGCTTATTTCCCAAAGCCCATATTTAGTTTTGTTTACTGTTCAGTGCTCTTTACAACAGCATTCATTTATAAAGCATTACTATCAAATGTGTTTAAATCATTTAAATCAACCTATTTTCAGTACACATAACTGTCCATTCATATTTACACATTTGTGAGATAAGATTTAGAGTCAATTAAGTAAGAAGTAATCAATATAAGTGATTTTGTATTCAATTACCGTAGTTTTTCTGAGTATAAATAGAGCAATGTACTAAAATACACATTTTCAAATGCAAATATCTTTTTCATGTCTGCAACTCAAAATATAGCCTTGAAGAAAACAGTCTGGTATTAGAGCTGTTATTGTTTCTGCAGATTTGCAATTAATTTTATGGGTGTAATAAAATGTAAATTTTTCTGAATTTGCAGATTTATTTCAAACGTTTGTTTTTTTGCCTTCTATGGACCTGTTTCCCTTCGGAAACTATTCATTTACACTCATTCTGGGTTTTGTTGTCATGCTTAAGAGTGTATCACAGCTGGACCAAATAATTATGACTCGTAAGTGTTGATTAGATTTTCAGATACAGAAAAAAGTAAACTGGCTGTTAACTAATTCATTAATTGGATGGACGAAGCTGAAAGCATCTTCTAAGACCCTGTTTTGCCCAGATTTTATTTCTTTATTTATCTCACAATGTTATCATCATTGATACATTCAGCATAAGGTATTAAGAGTGTATGACAGGCATGCCTGAGGTCTTACATACAAGCATTAGCCATTTTAAGGAGCACATGATCATGATGGTCTCTCAGTTTCTAGACGTTGGAGGAGGGTTATCTATATCTGTAGTATCAGAGAGTGAGTAGCCATAAAGACCACCTGTTTCTGAAAAGGCAGTTAGCATGTAAAGTATACCACACCTGGGGCCTGCTGGGCTAAATTACCACACATTAATATCATACAGTTATAATATAATTACTAATTAGTTATATTATAACTATGATATTAATGTGGGGTAGCGGTGGTCTAGTGGTAGGGTACTTGCCTACAGACCAATGGCTCAAGAGGTCCCAGGTTCAAATCCCACCACTAGCACTACCATCACTGGGTCCCTGAGCAAGACCCTTAACCCTGAATTGCTCCGGGGGGGACTGTCCCTGTAATTAGGACATGTAAGTCACTCTGGATAAGAGCGTCTGCTAAATGCCATAAATGTAAATGTAATTACAAATTCTCTCCAGCAGTGTTTGTGTGTATATATATATATATATATATATATATATATATATATATATATATATATATATATATATATATATATATACTCTCTGATACTGTGGAAAAGTTTTAGGCAGGTGTGGAGAAAATGCTGTAAATCAAATCAATATTTGGTGGCCACCCTTTGCCTTCAAAACAGCATCAGTTCTTCTAGGTACACTTGCACACAGTTTTTGAAGGAACTCGTCTGGTAGGTTGTTCCAAACATCTTGGGGAACTAACCCCAGATCTTCTGTGGATGCAGGCTTCCTCACATCCATAAACACATACATATATATACACACATACATATATATAAAATATATTAAATATAAAAACGCTGTATGTGTATATATATTTATATAACGCTGTTTGCTCGGGAGCGCCCTCTGGCGTCTGGAATCCGTCATCGCCCTCTTGTCTGCCTGTAGACCGGCTGTTCCCCGCAGCGCGTCGTCCTCCCTCCGCTCTCCTGATCCTCTTATTCCTGAAGAAGCGCCTACAATGGATGTTGTCAACCAGGTAGGCTTCTCACATACATCTCCATAAATCACAATTCATTCAGCGGTTCGGCGATGGATGTTGCGATCGTTTACTAGACTGCAAGCGGTTCGGACGGGGCAGATAGAAGAATGTTCAATATTTTGCGCAGAACAAAAACAACCCTAAAACGTGGATGACTCTCAGAAGGGAGCGGGCGGCGCGCGCGGGGGGTGACGGCGTGCAGCAGCGCGGATCCGCTCAACTGCGCTGCTGTTTTGACTGCAGGTCTTTTCCTCCCTGCGGGGTTGATAAAGGTTTGGCAGGAGAGACACCAGCAGCGCCGGCAATCATATTCATCCAGAAAAAAAAGTCCGTCTGGACTCTGAAGGTCATAAACAGCCTGAAGAAACGGACATTTTCAGTTGCGCACATTTGATGAGCGGATGAGAGACAGAAGGTTTTATTCCTCTCTCACCTTGGCGCAGTCAGCGACCTGCACCCCGGCAGGCCAGTGAAGGCATTTAATGTTGGCTCATGTGATGCGAGAGAGTCAGGGCTGAAAATGCGACGCTTTCCCCCGTTTCCCCCGTTCCACCTTAAATGGTGCAGCAGCGCAAAGGCAGAATGGAACTGCAGCACCGTTTAAGGTGGAACGGAAAAATCAGAGGAGAAAGCAACCCTGAGCACCAATAAACCTCAACAAACCCATCTTCACTCTAATCTCTTCTGTCATTTGAATACAATATAAAGTGTTCTGTACGGTGTGACAGCCAGGGATGTGAAATTGGCTGAATGTTGCTTCAGGCTGTTTTTTTTTCCTGAGCTGTCTGAGCGTCAGAAATAGATGCGAAATAAGGTTTAATCGGGCAGGTTTTTCTCCTGGATATTGGGCCTGGCTCCAACTTACATTTAAAGCCAGTATTTTGCCACCTCGCATTTGAACACAGTGTTTATCTCCTCAAATTCAGAAGCAGTATTTTATCTCATCACATTTAAAGGCAGCATTTTATCTCATCACATTTAAAGGCAGTGTTTTCTCGTGTATAAAGGCAGTATTTTATCTCATCACATTTAAAGGCAGTGTTTTCTCGTGTATAAAGGCAGTATTTGTGGACAGTAAATGGTCGCTGCTGGTCCCAGATAAGCAGCTTTGTGTAATTCTAATGCTGGCGGACGGGAGCGCTGCTCTCTGGCGCCCTCTGGCGGCGGCGGTGAGCGCCGTCACCCTTCAGCGTCATAAATCACGCTAACACGGCGCTCCCGGGGGATCCGCACTGCCCGAGGATGGGACAATATATCAACACAGTATCGGAAAACCGAGAAAAGTGGAGGCTGCAACAGTGTAATGAAATCACCGCTGTCTGTGAGCAAAGTCAAGGCATCAGCTGGCATCCTATCAGAGAAAGTGGGCGGGGAAGGGGCGGGGCTTCTTCTGTGCTCCGGGCTTTTTTTTTACCCTTGTTTTTACATTCTTGGTATTTATATTAATTTGTAAACCGACCTGAGAACAAAAGTAGAGATTTACAGAATTAAAATAAACTTAATGCATAGTTAAAGCAAATATTCAGATCAGTATTCGGATCAGAGCAGCGCTGGCCTAGTGCTTAGGGATCGGAAGATTGTGGGTTCGATTCCCTCACCAGTAGGTTGCCCTGAGGTACCCTTGAGCAAGGTACCGTCCCCGTCACCGCTCCCTGGGCCCTTTCAATAGCTGCCCCCTGCTGCATGTGTGTGAAATGCAGCTGAAATGCAGAGGTTGAATTTCGTTGTGTTGTGCTGTGCTGCGTTTCACAATGCCAAGAATAGTCACTTTCACTTTTTCACTTCAAATCTTGCAAAAATCATCTGTGCACTAGAAACACATCCTCACACTACTGGTGTTTTTTCACCCTTACTCTAAGCTCTGAATCACCTCCCATGATGAAATCCCTGAAAACACCACAATGCATAGAATATGGGGACACCAAGGCTGGAAAACTGCTTTATAGACCAACCTTGCTGATATTGTTAGATACTGTTACAGTTAGTGAATGTAGTCCATCTGGTGATGCATAGTTTGTGATAGTCAATCACAAGTCTTTAATCAGGGACCAGAGGGACTGGACAATGGCTTGATATTTTGACTGGTACATCAAGCACTGGTAAGGACATGTGTTACAGCCGCAGAAATGCTGCTGTGCCTGATCCTCTAGTACAAGCCCCCTGAACTTGAATTGTATCTGTTTAATAGTAGTTAGAAACTAGTACCATCAACAAATGGAATTGTCATTATATCTATATAACAGACATATCATAATAACATATTAAATAATAACATAAAATAACAAAATAATAACATATATTTAGACAATGCTAAAAAGAAAGTCTATCATAAAGCCAGTGAATGGTAGCTCCAGATATTTCTTACAAGCTGTGTGAGTTAGATTAATCGTATCTGTGTAACTGAATACAGGATTTGCTTTTGTTTGTGTCTGTGTTTGCATGGATACCATTTTTGTTTTACTATTTTAATAGATTTGATGTGTCTTGTGAATAATATAAGCTGTTTTGTGGATAACTTTTCACAGTTGGTTGCCACTGGGCAGTTCACTGTCATCAAGCAGCCTTTGGGCTTCATAAAGATCCTACAATGGGTGAGTGAGTTATTTTCTGTCTGTATTAAACTCATCGACGCCACAAAAATCCTGTTCTAGAACAGCCAACACAGCACTGAATGTTTTTTTTTTGTAAAGTTAACTAGATCTTAGATTTCAAAATGGATTTATTTTGATGAAAAGTTGATCAGCACAAGAGCACAATGTAAAGAAATGTCTATCACACTGTTTTCACACTGCATTTAAATAAAAAGGTAATAAAACAGATTTGCAGTCAGTCTTCTCAGCGGGTTAACATCTTTAGTTGTTAGCAAAATGGCCAAAATGCATCCCCTTGTTAACCTGCCCTCCTTTTTTGTGTGTGTTGATTGGGTGTGTGGGACAAGGGGGATGCTCCGACTGTGCCTGCTCCCCTGTTAAAAATCCCATAATCCTCACAAAGTCTTATGCAGTCCGTCAGAGGTGCTCAGATTTGTGTTCAGTATGTATAGTTTATCTCTGCATATATCAGTTGTGTGTAAATATTCTTAATGAACACTGCAGTTTAGGGCCTATGGACTCTCTGAAGCTAAAGCACAATGAGGATTACAGTCTCTTCTCCAAAGAACTCAGAATGTTTGATGCCAGTATGACATGCGAGTAACTTTGTTTGTCCTCCAGTGTTTTGTCACTGTTATTAAAGGCATAGCAATGGTTTCAGCAAAGTGACTTCATGTCATTTCACATTAGGTGTCGCAGACTTCGTCTGTGTCTACTGCTGACCGGAAAACATAGTGTGAGCGCTTTCTGAATATAGCACTAGGATGTAAGGAAAAAGAGTATAAAGTAAGAACATAGGCCTTTAACAGCATAGAGGGAAAGTGGCTAATTAATTGATAATCTGATTAATTAATGCTTTTATTTGCTTGTTCATGTTATTTATTTACTGTTTTAAGGTATTAAATTGCGCAGTGTTTCCTATACATCGATTCATTTGTGGTGGACCACCACAATATCATCACTGACCGCTATTGATTTTTTTATTACATTTTAAAATGAGTAAAATCTTATTTCCCTGAAGAGCTGTGCGTAGGGGACTGATTCTCTCAAGCCCTCCTTGCCCCACACTTTCTCACAAGTTCTTAATCCAAGTCTTTATAAAACGTTATAAGCATGTAAGGAGCAGTGCTAGTAAGGAGAGCTAAGCTTAATTTCCCGTAAAGCTGGGATGTTGAGGTTAGCAGGTTGTAGATATTGGTTAGTCAATCGTACCTATGCAAATGTGTAATTATCCTTTTACTTTTTGATAGAACTTCAGAAAGTTATTTGTTTCTGTTTCAATCGGTAATTTATCTAGGAACCAAAAGCTCTAAAGGGACATTTTCTCTCATGAAACGTGTCCCAGCTATTGGCAGTGAAAATGTGAAGTATAAATATTTTGTTTAGTGCTTCTGTAGAAGGCCTAGAACGCACATGCTTGCTGGATAATTTGCAGTTTACTGTTGGTAATTATTCCTTTTAGTAATTATTTTGAAAGTGCAGAATTATGTTGCCAAATGGCAACATAAACCAACATTGAAGTAATTATCAGACTTTTGTGTGCCATATAATCAGTGGAAATCATTACGGGTGTTGGTGAAAGCTTTTTCAGATCAGTTAGGCGGCAATAAATAGCTCCTGACTCTGGCGGTCACACGACATGTTTTGCTCCAGTGTTTTCTTCTGCTGTGAGACGTCCCTGAGGCACGCAGTCAATACTGCAGTCATTACAACCTGAACTGCCTGTGTAGTGTTTTCTGCTCAGTTACAGATGAATGCAATACTATACCATAACCGTCTTTCTTCTACAAGCTGTAATGTTTATATTATTCACATGCAGATGCAGGCACCATATTTAGCATGCTGTAGGGCCTAGAAGGTCATAAGAATGTTGGTGGTCTGCTTAGACTGAATTATTAATCTTTGCAATTCAATTCAATGCAGTGTGTGTGTGTGTGTGTGTGTGTGTGTGCTTGTGCGTAGTGGGTGGCTGGATGGCACAAGTGTGTGCTTAAGGAGTCATTCTGAAAATGAGTCACCCAGTCTTAAAATACTGGGAAAAACTTGGAAATATAATTTTGGGTCACTTGTGTCTCCATGTGGAGAAATATTTGTTTAGGAGCAGATGCAAAACTTTCCATACAGACTGAGTAATAATGCACACTAACAATATAGATCTATTTTTGTCCTTTAAAATAGAGAGCAAGATGCAATAGGTGTTCACAGTGCACCTGAATGTGATGTTCTTTTACTAAAACTACTGCATATCACGTAAACAAATCCCACAAATGTCTTGCTTTTTTAGGCACAGAGTTTAAAAAACTCTTCTCACACATGCACATCTAATCCCAATAGAAGGGGTTGGAATTGCCCAGGGGTGAGAACATATTACTTAAACAACATTTGGGCCACAAAACCATTATTCATTCAAGCTGAAGGATTATTGTGATTCTACAACTTGACAGCAGAAGGCGAACTATGTCTCAAACATTCTGCCATCTTGGTGACCTTCACTTCCTGATTTCCACTGTGATCCAAGAGAAGAACTTCAAAAGCAATGCTATCAGAATAGATAGATGTATCAAAAAATCTATTTTATACATTGAAAAATTATTTAATAATGAATTTGACATCACTGAACTCATATCGAGTTCCTTAGTGACGTATCAATTAAAGATCATTAGGAGACAAAAAGGTTTTAATTAAAACAACATTGCAGGTTGTCAGCTTTGTATTATATGGCCGATATATTGGTTAAGCCCAAGTTCACATGTAATTTGCATTTAATAAAACCTGTTCTGTTTGGGAAAGACATCCTAGATTGCAAATTACTGTAATGGCCTCAAAGCACATTGTAATGTACCATTATTTCAGAAAAAATAGTGTCACAGCCAAGTGTGAATTGCTTTACACAAAATATCAAGTATAAATTATATTTCATTTAAAGATCTGAATGTATAACTGTATAAGTAGCTACAAAAATGCTGTTTTGTGTAATTATAATGTAGTGTTATGATTTGGCCAGAAACTAAACTAACTACTATTCTTAGCCTTCAAGAAGAACAGCAGACTGCAATCATTTAGGTGTTCCCAGTGATCCCTAGGCAAAAGTAGGATCAACCATGCTCTCACTATTTCTCTCTCTCACACACACAAACACACCAACGCTGGGTACTTTAATTCCATTTGGATGTACTATCGCAGGGGGATTTAGAGTAGTGTTAGCAGTCCACCCTGAAGTGCTTTATCGTGGTTGAAATGTGGATTAAATAAATACTAGCACTGCCAAAAAAAGAACAGAATGTGTTGTGTTGTCAATGAAAAGCCAATCAATTGTTAAAAGATATTGTTTAATATTCAGTTTGTCACTTTCACTTCACTTCACTTCAGTGGTTATAGCTATAATGGTGGAAGATAAAAGGAACATAAAACAATATCCATTCACATCCATTCACAAAAAAAAAGTTTGATTTCTTCTATTTTTTTTTACCTGATGTTGGAGTTTTAGCAGTCTAGAAGTTTGCAGCACACTGAAACACAAAGTTCATTGTCATGTTAATGGTTAGAAAGTATGTTTTCCCCTCCTTTGCTGCACGGGCATGTTATTGTTCATGAGAAACAGTTAAATTTAGAGGTGTGAGCTCCGCAGTCTTCTTCATCTCTATAGAAACCACAGCACCCTGCGTCGCCATGGCATCTGAGCAGCTGGGCATCCTCTCCATGGCCATGTTTCTCTGCAGTGCAGTCCATCTGTTTCTCTTTCAGTCATCTATAACTGCCAGATTTGTTTTGCACAGGTTTACAATATGATCAACGGCACTATCTCTCATATAGATATGCTATAAATACATATGACTTTTATGAAGACTAATAATATTGGTGTTGTTTATGTTTCAGTAGTAATAAAAAAGAAAAAAAATATATATATATATGTTTATATATGAATATATGATACGATACTTGCCAATGGACCCATGGTTCAAGAGGTCCCAGGTTCGAATTCCACCTCTGGCACTACCACCACTGGGTCCCTGAGCAATACCCTTAACCCTGAGTGTCTCCAGGGGGACTGTCCCTGTACTTAGGACATGGAAGTTGCTCTGGATAAGAGCGTCTGCTAAATGCCGTAAATGTAAATGTAAATACGAAGAAAATAGCAATTCTAAAAATGTTACGATAATAATATACAGAACAGTGCAAAAGTCTTGAGCCTCCCTCAATACTTTATATTTTGCTAAAAAAAACGAGGCATTGAGAGTGCAGTGAAAACATGCATCGAAATACAGTGTATAACACAAAATGGGTTTGTATAAGTCTACAACACAGCCTGAACTCTCTTAGTTTTCTTATAATGTCTTGTAGTCATTTCCAGAAGGGAAGTCTTCAGGGAAGACATTCCAAGGCTCTTCTTTGGATGTCAGTTGCCTTTTGTTTCATTCACTGTCAGGATGATCCCACACTGCTTGTGCCTTTGAAACTGGTCAGGTGCAGGGACTGGATTGAAAATGAAAGTTAAAAATTAACTTGCTAAACAATACATTAAAAATGACCAAAAAATCTGACTCTTTGGTAGCAAAATATGTAGAAATGAGATGTGCACTGTACTGAATATTATAATAGACATTGCAATGAGGGGCAGCGGTGGCCTAGTGGTTAGGTTGTTGGCCGCATCATTGGAGGATCGGGGGTTTGAAACCCTTCCCAGTAGGTTGCCCTGAGGTACCCTTGAGCAAGGTGCCGTCCCCGTCACGCTCCTCCCTGCGATGGGCTGGCGACCTGTCCAGGGTGTGTCCCCGTCCTTCACCCTGTGTGAGCTGGGATGGACTCCAGCACCCCCCGTGACCCCCCCCTTGGGACAAGTGGCAGAAAATAACTGACTGACATTACAATGAAATATAATTTTAGAATGTGATAGCAAAAAGTGCAAATACTGCTAATTTGCTAAAATAACAACAATGGAATTGTATTGTTTATCACAATAACAAGAACAACAATTATAATAATTAGTGTAATTCTTATCCTTGTTATTATTAATGTTAACAATAAATGATAGTATTATTTGTAATTATAAGTATTAATTTTTTTATCATAAGTAGTAGTAGAACTATCCTTTTTTGCTTAAAATTGTGTTCATTTTATTGTTTATTTATTTTGATGGCAATGCGAGAATTGTTTTGTTGGAAGAAGATTGTTTCACATAATATCTTTTTCAGCAGTGGGTTCTGAAGCAGCTGAAACTGAATGTTTGTGTGTATCCAAAAATATAAATAATTGGCTTGGTGGACAGGCTGCTCTGGCAACTGCTTCTGGCCTAGAGCATTACTCATTGTAAAAAAACAATATAGCTGTCCAGGCGGGCCTAATTGCTCATGCTTTTTGTTAGTAATTAGGTGCTGAAACTAGAGGAAGGTAGTTAGAACTGGCTCAGTTTTACACCAGCCATATGGTCTGACTTCTCTCCCGTTGAAACTGTCACAACAGCAACACACCATTGATGACATTTAAACACTGAGGACATCTCTTTAGCCATTAACCGCTTATGCTGCGAACACAGCAGTCACATTAACTTACGGGTAAACTGTAGGAGTGAGCAATATGTCATTAATGTAACATAGACATTTTCACAATGCTATAAAGAAATGAAGGGCGCTTTTGATGGGAGGGAATTAATTAGTGCTACTTCACTATAGTGCTACAGGTTGTTTTCCTCCTTTCCTCCCTCTCATTCGCACCATCCTCCTCCTTTCCTTCCTGCTCCGCTCCCACTTTAACAGAAAATGAAACCTGTTAATGAGCTGAATGCAGTTCCATGCTGAGCTCAGTTACTTAGTCTTGATGGAAGGGCAAAATACACCTGGTTGCTGAAATTGCTTCTGTTTTGCCAGTGTATATGTGTGTCATTTTAATATGTTATTTTTAGTGTGTTGGCACACATTTAGTTTTTTCAAAGACTAGATTTAGTTAAGACTTCATTATCGCCTGCAGCAGTGTGTCCCAGACTTTTTAAGTTAAGCTGAGGTTATTATAATTATTTTGAATGTA
The DNA here is from genome assembly GCA_017165825.1 of Hepsetus odoe. NCBI lineage: Eukaryota > Metazoa > Chordata > Actinopteri > Characiformes > Hepsetidae > Hepsetus > Hepsetus odoe. The sequence goes on along the minus strand of CM029373.1, from coordinate 5,658,705 downwards.
CTAGAAATGAGAACGTATTGTCTGTAATTTTTTAGTGTGGCTACTGCATGAAGGAGAACCACAACCTTTGCTAAAGAATCCTTTTTAGTGTGTCTGGTATGTGTGTGTCTGTGTTTAAATTTTTTGTTTTGTGTGTGTGTGTGTGTGTGTGTGGTAGCAGAAAGTACAGTACACATCACTGTGACAGATGGTGAAGCACCTCAGTCAGTTTAATAGCCGGATTTTCCATTCAATCGGATCTGCCTGCAGGGAAGGAAGGAGGGGGATGGCAAATATAGTCTGACCAACTAATCTGTGTTTGTGTGTGTGTGTGTGTGTGTGTGTGTGTGTGTGTGTGTGTGTGTGTGTGTGCATGTGTGTGTGCGTGTGTGTGTGTGTGTTTCGGAATGGGGAAGGCAGGCAAGCATGTGCATGTCACTGTATTTTAATTAAAACTCATAAATAATAAAACACTGGCGACTCCAGTAATGCGTTCAAATAATTTTATCACACACTTAGTAGTCATGACAACAGATGCAGCACAATGACCTGTGGCTGCTGCCAAACTGATTTGTGCCATTTGTGCGAGGTGTTAGCAGAGGGTTTCCACTGCTCTAGCAGAGAAAGGGTGGGTCTGGGTGAGGCGCCTTGGTTGGCTGAGAGATGACAGTAATGAAGGCACAGCAGATGATGAGCCAGTGAGATCGATGGGAGGAGGCATGTAGACACAAACTGGCACATGTGCTGTATCACACTTGTATCCTGCATCCTTTACAGACTCCATATGCAAAAGTTTGATACATTTTTCAAATTTACAAATTTTGGTACACATTACTAATATAGTAAAACTGTTTACTTTTTATTTTATTTGTTGTTTTACAAAATAAAATAGCAAATATAAATAAGCTTTAACTTGTTCATTTTTTACTTTTTACCCATTTTTTTCATAATCCACAAAACATTTCTTTGATGTTTGACCAGGAGTGACCAAACATTTGTGTACAGCTGTCAGTGTTACTTAATGTAACAGTGACGGGGTGCGGGTAGGACGTCAACGCAGAGCCAGTGGTCAGGAACATAACTTTATTATCCAAAGTAACAGAAACAAGGTACAAGGAACTAAAATACCACCATTAACTGTAAGGCTTCGCCTTGCAAATGAGCCGCGCTCTGTTCTGACTCATTGGGGCTTAAATAGCAGCCCCAATAAAGCACACCAGTGCCTTCATGAGCTCAGGTGTGCTCAGTCAGAACAGAAACCAAAAACCTATTTTTAAACATTATATTGGGTTTAAGCAGTAGATAAATGAATTGATAGATCATTTTTATCATTATTATTGTATATTTACTGTCATTTTATGTGCTCTGAGATTTGATCACCATGTGGAAATATGAATCGTTCTATATATTTTCCTACTACATCTGCAACCTGATGGACTTTGTATTATTGACAGTGATTGTAAACCACTGCTAACAGCCGTGTATATTAATGCAAATCTTTCTGCTTTTTTGTCAGTTTTTCGCCATCTTTGCATTCTCCACCTGTGGCTCTTACTCTGGAGTCTTTCGAATGAGTGTGGAGTGCAAGAACCGAACGGAGAGTGACCTTAACATAGAGGTGGAGTTTGAATACCCGTTCAGGTCAGAGACGCATCACTGTCATTCTACATCCCCTTCATTAATTACTATTGATGTTCTGCCATTGCTGAGTCACTATGTTTGATTCACCCAGTTTTCAAACAGTGTCAAACTGTGAGGTACAACATTCACGTTTAACCAAAGTCTCATATGGCTTTACAAGCTGCAGGCATATGTTTTCTGGGGACAGTCTGTGATGCAGGGCTGTTGTAGTTCTGAAATTGTTTTTATTTTTATTTTAATTTCTAATTTCAGTTTAGATGCCATTCATTTTGAGTGCACAAATAGTTTTAGCTCATATTTGCAAGCCAAGAAACAAGGGCACTTAAAGTAAAAAGTAAATCATTACAAATTGTACTTTTCATTTTATAACTCCAAGCAATTTATGATTTTACTTTCATTGGTAGACCATCTTGGTGGCACTGTCACAGCAAGAAGGTCCTTGGGGCAGCCTGAGTCCTTTCTCTATGGAGTTTGCATGCTTTCTCTGTATCTGTGTGGGTCTCCTCTGGTTGGTAAAGTTTCCTGACACAGTCCAGAGACTTGCATGTGAGGTGGATTGGAGATGCTAAATTGACCCCTAGCTGTGAATGTGTGAGTGTGTTGTTTGTTCTGGACACCTGTCCAGGGTCTGTCACTGCTTTTGCCCAGTGAGAGCTGGGATAGGCTCTAACACCACCCACATATATATGGGATATATATATATATATATATATATATCCCATGTTCCTATATACTACATTGTTGTCATTTTTAGCTTCCAGAGGTCAAATAATGACACATATTATTAATTCATTATTATATGTCCATATGTCCTCCCTTTATCCCTTTGGATCAAACTTGGGGGAGTTGGGGGCTAGAAGGATGAATAAAATGATCAATATATTTTTGATGCTCAAAATGTATAAAATTCTAGTATGATTTTGTTTTTACTGGTGAAAACTGCAACTAAGGAGCAAGGGGTCAAGCAAATCATGTGATGGAAAGCAGTGACAAGCAGCAGTGCAGTCATACTCTCTGTGGTTGCAGGCTTCATCAGGTGTGGTTTGATTCACCAACATGCAAAGGACCAGGGACGGAGCGGCTGTTTCTGGAGGGAGATTACTCTTCTTCTGCTGAGTTCTTCGTCACAATCGGCGTTTTCTCATTCCTCTACTCCATGGCAGCTATGTCTGTCTACATCTTTCTCATGGAGAAGTACCGTGAGGGCAACCGTGGAGCACAGGCTGTAGGACTCCTCTCATTCATTCTCGCTAAAGTCTTCTCAAACTACGCTAGCTGCTCCATAATGGCAAAAAGTATAATCCTGATTATTTTGTTAAATATTGAGATCATAAACACTCATTGACTTTGGAAACATCATGCATTTACTAGCATTTACTTGTCTGCTTAATAGCATTTAATAGGCAACATCCTGATGTATATTTGATGTGTGGTGCCTTATCTGAGACCATTCTGTTTTGCCTTTTATCTATTTTGTCTTTTAGGATTTCGTGGTGACGGCCCTTTTCACCTTTTTTTGGTTGGTGAGTTCATCAGCTTGGGCTAAAGGCCTCTCGGATGTAAAGAAATCAACGGACCCTGACCAGGTTATCAACCTGATCGCTGCCTGCAGCTACCATGAGAACCGCTGCAAAGAAGTGCATGAGCCTGTTGTCTCTGGCCTAAACACATCTGTGGTTAGTACTCGATCACTCTTCTACTCATCTGTTCATATACAATTATAAAAGTAAAGAACTAAGCCGCCTTCCACTGTTTCACAATTCTCACTTATTGTGATTAGTAAAAGTGATCTGATTAGAGGCTTCTTCCATTATATTACATTAAAGTGCTGCTATATTTCTGTTTCTGTCTTTTTAAAGATTTCTACTTTAAATTATGAGCTGCGTGTGTTAACTCTAAATTTAATTAACTCTAAAAGTTGTGGCAGCCTGGAAACTAACATTTAAGTTAAAATTCCAGAAACTTAAAACAACGTTTCCCCTGAAACTTAGAGCAAACATCATTGACCTGAATAAAGATAATACGGTTGATATTCTGCATTATTTATTATTACAGAAACTCTTTAAATGCACAGACTATCTTTAGCTTGACTAGGGAGTTGGCACAAGGGTTGTGAGTTTGAATCCTAGACCAGTGGGTTGCCCTGAGGTATCCTTGAGCAAGGTACTGTTCCCATCACGTCCCCCATCAATAGCTGGCCCCTGCTGCACATGTGTATGGGATAAATGCAGAGGCATTTCGTTGTGTCTTACTGTGTGCTGTGCTGTACTTTCACGAAGTGAAAGTGACTATTTTGTCATTGTGAAATGCACCACATCACACAGTGTTGTGTGTTCAACCTCTGCTTTTTACCCATGCACATGCAGCAGGGGGCAGCTATTTAAAGCTGTCCATGGAGCTTTGATGGGGATGGTACCTTGCTCAAGGGTGCCTCAGGGCAACCAACTGGAATGACCTTCTGATCCTGGGGCCAACTCCCTAACCACTAGGCAACCACTGCCCCACATTCACATTAGTCATTTTTCAAATGCATCACATGGGGCAGCGGTGGCCTAGTGGTTAGGGAGTCAGCCACAGGCTTGGTAGATTGTGGGTTCAAACCCCTTACCAGCAGGTTGCCCTGAGGTACCCTTGAGCAAAGAACTGTCCCTGTCACTGCTCCCCGGGTGCTTTCATAGCTGCCCACTGCTGCACGGTGTTTGCATGGGTTAAATGCAGAGGTCCAGGTTTGCTGTGCTGTTACCTCACAATGACAAGAAAAGTCACTTTCACTTCATATAAATAAGCAAGCAAATGTTTTTTTATGCCCCATACTCATACACTGGGATTTTTTATTATTTTCAATTTCCAATTTATTATTTTGCAAATTCCATTTTAACCATTGTCATTTAGATGGATACTGTCATGAAGACAATTAGTCAACATTTTGTTTTATATTAACATTCATCACTGTTTACCTCAAATGTTTACCATTTACAAAATTAATGTTCCAGTGTGTTGCTTTTGTAAAGCGTCCGGGAAAATTTCTTAAGAATCTTAAACTTGTGCATTGCTAGCAAACCAAAACAATGGTGGACAGATGATCAAACGGTTGATCTTCTCTGTGTCTCCTGTAGGCATTTGGCTTCTGTAACCTGGTGCTGTGGGGAGGAAACCTCTGGTTCGTCTTTAAGGAGACTGGCTGGCTGGGCGCTTTTGCTGGGACCTACGTGCCGTCTGGAGAAAAGCAGCCAGCTCCAGACTCCTATGGGCAGCAAGGTGTGTTGAGCTTTGATGATCATTCCAGTGCTTTAGGTTTTGTGTCTTGTGTCTATGACTTGCAGGTTAGCTAGTGTGACAAAATGAAGGACTTTAATTTAGTTAATTTATTCTTTTCTTTGGGTCTTGTATATCCATTTAAATATCTATTCCTAAGAAACTATTTTTAGGCCAGTCCTCTACCATTGTTGGTCTTAAGTAGCTGCTTTAGGCCAGAAAAAAGATAATTATACAAGCTCACTGTCAATGTGAAAGGAGCATGAAAAGGTACATGCTGGCATCTTTACAGATTTCACATAATTTTCTGTGAACTGTGTCGGTGCTGCGCATAGAAGAGTCAAAACCAAGGTCAGACAGCTTGAATAGAGGGAGTGAGAGAGATAGATAAAGATGGAGGGTGAGAGAGAAAGATGGAGCTTTCACTTTCAAGATGGAGCAACACTGTCATGTATTGTTGCTGCAGGCTATGGACAGGACCCTTATGCTGGATCCCAGGGCGGCTACCAGCCCGATTATGGCCAACAAGGAGGAGGATATGAAGGTGGAAGCTACAATCAGGGAGGCTACGACCAGGGAGGCCCTACCTCCTTCTCCAATGAGATATAAGCCAGTCCACACAGGATGGCTGCTCTGCACAGGTGAGAAAAATGGGGAAATATTTGCATTTATCATGCTAACATTCTGAGTCAAAGTGCCAATACATGTGGATGTTATTTACAAAGTAAACACTGCTTTTAATATCGCAATGAAGCATATGGTTGTTCAAATATACATGGATATCCAAGTCTTACTGTATTGTCATTTATTTAATTACAACACAGTAATCAGGCATTCATTTAAGGATTGATTAGAAATAATATATGATTTGTGAATTAAGTGAAAGTGAAAGTGACAACCCTTGTCATTGCGAGGTCATGGCACAGCACACATGAACCACAACGAAATTGGACCTCTGCATTTAACCCATGCACACTCAAACCCGTGCAGCAGTGGGCAGCTATTGAAAGTGCCCGGGGAATTATCCTGCAATGTTAGAAAGAGTTCTTGAATGCACATGCAAAATACAGTGCTTTGAAAAATGTTTTTTTCTTCTTATGTAAAATTTAACATGAATCAAGAACATGGAAAGACACAAAATGCAGTTTTATAAGACATTTCATTTTTTGAAAGAAAAACACTTGCAAAAGCCGTGTCTAAATGTCATTGCTCCCTAAACTTCCTGAAACTTTAGCAGCAACAACTGCAGTGCTTTCTATAACTTGAAACCAGTCTTTCACGTCACTATTAAGGAGTTTTGCTTCAGCCCGTTTTAGGTCATGCAGTAGATTCTTAATAGTTGCTTTTCCTTTTAGTTGATTCTTTCCCCCCATTCAGTCGTGGACTTGCTCTTGTGCTTGTTGACGTTGCAAAAGGCCATCATAAATGAGATCATTGTGCAAAAACTTGGGCTGTGGATGTGGATGTTACCACTAGAAACAGCTATTGTTTCTCATGTTGATTGTTAAATAAATGATAAATAACCATTAAAAATGATTGACTATTAATAGAAATTGCTATTCATATGTGTGTGTGTCTGAATTTTCCCCCTCCAGACCACAAGAGAGGGCAGTTGTGTGAACAAGGAATGCGGAGCCTGAATATTACCCACAATTCCACACTTCTGAGTTTCCCTGTATGTACAGTGAGTGTACAGTCTGAGGGAGGGAGGGAGGGAGGGAGGGTATGTGTGAGTGTTTGGGACGGGGCTCTTAATATCATATCTAGAGGGATTTGGGTTGGGCTTGGAGAAAATCATTTAACCATGCTCTCTACTTCTGTTTTGAATTCTATGCTGCAGACTCCAATGGGTTGCTTATGTTACTATAATAAAGAATGACTTGAACCCACTACCAAAAAAAAAAAAAAACAAACAAAAAAAAAACTATAATGCATACCTTATGTAAAGGATTGAGACCTGTTGGAATGAACTATAGTAATATTAACCATGAAGGAATGTATTTGTCTGTGCTGTGTAAATATTTATTATAATATATATTTAAATAGCTCTATATTGTGAATAAATGCTCAGATGAATGGTTATTGTCTGTTCCTGAACTGAGAACAGAAAGACTCACCTGTGTTAACCTGTTTGTTAGTTCAGTAGTATCTCCCATGTTGTTGTTTTTTTTTTTTTTTGCTTTTACTTTATTTATGTTTCTCTCCTCTCACATCACTGCTCAATTTTCAGCTGCTCAAACTAAAGCAAAAGAGGGTTGAGTGTGAAGTTTCAGTATGAATGTGTATTTTTTTTCTTCCTTTTATATTTTGTTTTATTAGAAATTAAAGATTATTATATACAAGTGTGGATAAAAAGAGTGTGGGAACATAAGTTGGCAGTAATTTGAGAGACAAATGGATGAGAGAAGTTCCACAAGAGAGGGTGAGAAAAAAAGGAAGACGGGGGTCTATAAAAACAGCACTCAAGGTGCGCTCCTAAAGCTAGGCTGTGGTTTAGATGGGCTGCTGTTCTGGACCGCTTTAAGGATGTTAACCGAGTACCCTTCATGGTCTTCTTTTGGGAAGTGACACTAAATTAATCTATGAAACTTAATTGATTTAAAAAGCTAGTGAAGTATACCGTTGTTGGCAAAAACACCTCCTGGTCAGATGATATTTCATTGATGTTCTCCAAAAAACTTACTTTCTACAAATTTTCTGCATAGAATTTAGAATAAATAATTATCAACGTGTATTAAATAAGGGATAATAAACTATAAAAAAGAAAAAAAAAATTTTTTTGACCAGATGATCCAATTGTCCAAATGATGACAAACATCAAGTGAGCATCAATTTGTTGTGTATGCTAATTTTTTTTTTTTTAGGTTTTTGCTGTTTCATTCAACAGTGTAGAGCCTGCCTTTACTATTGCTTACCTCACATCAAAAACTGAACCCTGTTCTAGTAATGAGACAAAGTGGACAAGGTGGACTGTTCAGTTTTCCGTTGTGTAACCAGGTGGGCATTGCTACAGAGGACCCACTAGTCAAAGCTGCAGCCCAGCTTTTGGAACGCAGTAACAGACTCTTAACCCTGATACAGGTATGCTGTTCTCCTGTACTATTCAGATGCTTATAAATGACTTTTGGTAAAAAAAAAAAAAGAAAAAAAAAGGAAAACACTACAAACAATGGTTATTTTATGGTATTATCTCTAAAAACTGCCACCTTTAAGGATTAAGTGTTAAGGTTCAGTCAGTTTTTGGTTATAGCTCAGGTTGGGTTGTTCATGATGCCAGCATTTCTGCACAGAAAAAGCTTTGGAATGAGTTGCAGCAGCATAGGGGTAGCAAAAGAAAGTATAACTCCAACAACCCCATAACCCTGCCCTCACTCTGCATTCTGCCATTGCCAAATGCTTGAAAAATGGCAATAATCCGAGTAAAATGTCTAACAACATGGCTTTAGAACACTTTCTTAAGTTTTTATAGAACTTCTTTGAAGAAATTCCTCTGTAGAGACACCCTGAGAACCCCCTGACTGTTCCTTCAGTTTAAAAAATTGTGTAAATGTTCAGGTACCTGCAGTCCGAACTATAAAAAGGCTGAAGAGTGATAGAGGGTATTGGGAGTTGTGAGAGGTTGACATTAAATGAATGATTATGCATCTGACAGTACTCCCATTTATACACGAGTCTTAACTGAGAGAATGGCTGACTCCTGAACAGTATGCTCACTGTATTTCCAATTATAAGACTATGCTGTTTGAAACTGTCTGAATGTCCCTTTCTCTCCTTTGCCATCTGTTCCTCCTTTCATCCCTTCTCTCTCTCCTTGTGTATCTTCTTCATGTTTAATAAAGTATGGTCAGTAGCACAAGTAGAAGTTGTGTCTGTGCTTTTAGAAGGTCTAGGTTCAAACACTTAACGTTAACTTAACATGAACATTATTTTATAATGGTTTCCAGTCCAGGCATAAAACATTTAGTCGTTTGAAAAAAAACAAACAAACAAACAAACAAATAAAACCTGATCAACTTGCATGTTCTTGTGCGTGGTTAAAGACTAGGTTCAGGATCGATAGGATGTGGGTTCGAATCCCAGACCATTCGGTGGCCCGAAGAACCCTTGAGCAAAGTACCGTCCCCATCACTGCTCCTAAGGTGCTGGATATGATTGCACACTGCTGCACTGTGTTTGGGTTGTATGTAACCTTGCTTCTTAATCTCCAACTTAATCTCCAAAACGTCCAACCTGGGCTGTCCCTCTAATATACTTGTGTCTAATCCTATACATCCTCGTCACACACAACGAAAATCTTACCATCTTTAACATTTTCACTATTTTCTCTTCTAAAAACAGCGATCCATATCAACTGCCTAGTGCTGTATCTAATATAATGGGTTTTTTAAAGTATTATCATTATGTATTCATTTCTCACATATTTGGTGATACATACTTATCTGACAGTGGAGAAACGATGATCAGTAAGGTGGTTCCCAAAGGGTGAGACTCAGTAATTGCACTCTAGTTGAGCTGACCCCTGCAAATTCCTCAAACATGGTAATCTCGATTTATAGTGGGGGGAGACTGCATTCGTGTTCTCCCCTGGTTGGGGCAGCAGTGACCACGTGGTTATAGTCTAGGTCCCATGATCATTAAGTTTTTTTAAGTGACAACCCTTGTTATTGCGAGGTCACAGCACAGCAGACAATGAACCACAACGAAATTGGACCTCTGCATTTAACCCATGCACTCAAACACCGTGCAGCAGTGGGCAGCTATTGAAAGCGCCCAGGGAGCAGTGACAGGGACGGTACCTTGCTCAAAGGTACCTCAGTGCAACCTATTGGCAACCTATATCAAACCCCCGATCCTCCGATCATGCGGCTAACGCCCTAAACACTAGGCCACCGCTGCCCATGGTGAGCATGGTGATGGGTTTGAGTCCCTTACCAGCAGGTACTGTCCCATCACTGCTCTCTGGGTGCTAGATAAGGTCTTTCACTACTAGTGTTTGTCTGGGTGAAACGCACAGGTTAGTTGTGGTTCACTGCGTGCTGTCATTGATTTCACAATAACAAGACAGGCACTTCCACAATATGAAAAGAAAATGGTCTCGATTGCATTCATGTTGACTATAAATGAATAGTTTGGCTTTTCAACTGACACAGAAACAAAGAGAAAGAAAAAAACAAAAAGACAAAAAGAAGCGATCAACGCTGCTGCGTTTCGGCATTATGGCCACCAGAGGGCGCTGCCCGCGGCCGCCTCGGCAGGGCGTTCCCGCTGTGCGCGCACTTCCGTGGAGTTTGTTACAACATTTCTACTGGACTGTTACTAATGATTCCGCTTCTCTTCTGCAGTTTCCTGACACAAATCCCCGAGTTTCACCTCCCGAGTTCGGAGGAGCAGCCTATATATGAAGTGAACCTCAAACCCAGGCTACAAAACCTCAAATAAACGTGTCTACACGTTCAGAGTTCAGCTTCAGCAGCTGTTAAAGCGGTTTCTCTTTCACACTTTTAAAAAAAAACGAGGGAAGTGGTTTCCATGGTGAGAAGGTGTTGTTTTCATTTCCTGTTGCCAAAACAGAAAAGGGCCTCCAGGGGTGAAGCAGTTTGCAGAGAAACTGAAGGAAATGATGAGGAGTTGGCAGGCTAGGAGTTGAATAAAGAGAGCAGAGCTCTTTTCCAGCTTCTTGCTCCTGCGGAGGTCTAAACTGTGAGCGCCGCTCTCCGAATAAAAGCCCTTTAAGGCCAACGCCCCGCTCACGAGCGCCAGCTCGGCCCGCCTCGGCAGCAGGAGGAGGAGGAGGAGCAGCAGCAGGAGGAGGAGGAGGAGGAGGAGGAGGAGGCTCTCCGCAAACTTTCCCCGCTGTCACTTCACCCTCGGAGTCGCCCGTCCTGCTACTGGAAGTGCTGTTTCCCCTGCGAGGAGAAGAAGCGCACTTTGACCGACGGCTGCAGACATGGCCGACACTGAGACGAGCACCGCCGCCGGCTGTGTGGAGAAAATGAAGAGCTACGTGAAGACTCGGAAAGGAGTTCTCCTGGCTGTGGAAATAGTAAGTTCAGCTCGTCTGCTGTTTGTGGTCGCCATGAGGCTCTCTCGGGCCGCCCACTCTCGGAGAAAGACTCCGCTCCGAGGTGAAGTTAGTCTTTATGTCCAGCAAAGAAACTTCAGACGCGCTCGGTTTTGCTGTGTAGCAAAGACAAAGCTCTGAAGCTCTTTTGAGAGAGACGGACCGATATATCGCCTCTGTACCGTCACACCGCGATACTCCTTCACTGCCGCAGCGGTGTGTGATGGACTGACTGCACAGAGAACCACTGCGGGACGCTCTTCTCTTTTCTATTAACAGCATTAATGTCATTTCCTTTTTCTTTGAACTTCAGACCAAAACAATTCTACAAAAGAAGCATAAACTGAGTAATATTTACATGTATATGAATGATCAGTTAAAAGATTGCCTCACAATACCTTCGATGCATTAAAAGCACTGTTGTGGGCTACTGAGGACATGATAATATAGTATTACTATATCGTAATATAATACTGGAATGGGTGCAGAAGAGTGGCTGGAGTGATTTGTGACAGGCGGGTACCAGCGAGAGTAAAAGGGAAGGTTTACAGGATGTTAATGAGACCATCTATGTTATACGGGTTGGAGACCAGTGATGATGAAAATACAGCAGGAGTGTCAGAGATGCTGAGATTTCCTTTGGGTGTGACGAGGGTGGACAGGATTAGAAATGAGTATATTAGTGGGACAGCTCAGGTTAGACATCTTGGAGACAAAGTTAGAGAAGCAAGGCTGCGTTGGCCTGGACATGTCCAGTTGAAGATGGAGCTGCCAGGAAAGAGGAAGAGAGGAAGACCAAAGAGGAGGTTTATGGACGTGGTGAGAGAGGACATGCAGGTGGTCGGTTTGAAGGAGGAGGATGCAGAGGACAGGAAGAAATGGAAACGGATTATCCGCTGTGGCGAACCATAAAAAGGAGCAGCCAAAAAAAAGGAGATCGTAATATAGAACAGGTTTTTAGCTAGAACCTGTAAACCTGTTTGTGTGTATACTATATCTATATATAGTCAGTCAGTCATCGTCTGTCGCTTGTCCCAAGTGGGGTTGTGGGGGAATGCTGGAGTCCATCCCAGCTCACACAGGGCAAAGGACGGGGGACACACCCTGGACAGTTTGCCAGCCCATCGCAGGGAGGAGGTGACAGGGACGTCACCTTGCTCAGGGGTACCTCAGGGCAACCTATTGGGCTCAAACCCCAAATCCTCCGATCATGCAGCCAACGCCCTAACCACTAGGCCACCACTGCCCTATGTAATATATACAGCTATCTATATATTTAAACTCGTTCCAAAGTGAAAAATGGAGGCAGATTGGCATTAGTTTTGTTTCATATTTTAAACTGATAAAAACAACCGCCACTGCTGTGCAATTCATCTTGGGAGATGGTTAGGCTGCAAAAGATACTCCCATTGGATCCTCCGTGCCCATGGAGATGAAGGCATGGAGTGTGGCTGCTTTTCTTGTACACATTTGAAGGAGCTTTCGAAGTGGGATGGCCTTGTCACGTCTCTCTGAGTTAATTGGCCTTCGAAAGCAGACTTTGAAGGACAAAGCCCTTGAATTGGGACATACTTTAAGAGCACATGCAGAACTGCATTCAAAGTGTCACAAAAAAGACACTTAAGTGTAACATAAGTTACTTTGCTAATGAAACTCTCTTTTGAGGGCAGCCTGGCAGCTGTGCACACAGTTTACATGTTCAAAAACCTACGTAATGCTCTATACATAAGGCAAAACTCAGAAAAGCATAATATTTTGTACCTATTTGTGCATGTTTATATAAAAACTGAGCAGTATCACGCCAAAATATGTATTTTTTGATAAAATGATTTGTGACAAAAAATACATTTAGCAGATTTTTCCCAAGATCAGAAACAGATATTTAACAGCTTCACAGACCACTGCTGCTGCTTTGCTTTTTTGTCTCTTCCTTGACATATATATAGTTTCAACCATTGCCTTGATTGTTGTTATCTTGTGGACGTATGACTTAACATCCTTACCAACATAACAGACACATGACAGTTGATGGAAACTTTGAGAAATCTGCATTAATTTGAAAGTTTAATAAATTAGTCTGAACTTTTTTTTTAACACATATTTGAAATTCTTTTATTTTAATTTGATCACTTTCTGTGTTGTCTACCTTCGGTCAGCAAAGGTTGGGGAGAACGTTTCTGAAGCTGAAATATATACTTTCTGTTGTGTTTCTGTTCCAAGCTCATTTTAGGCTCGGCAAAAAAACTAGAACTACCCGAGCATAAGGAGAGATTATTAATAGAGGGAGCTATTTCTGACATCCATGTGAAATCGAGTGTATTTAATGAAAAAAATGCTGAAGCTGCAGCTGTTTTAGGATGGGAGCACTTGGTCCTATAAATGACCCTTACGTCACCCATGTCCTCCTCGTCAGCACCAACCCTCCTTTGCTGGTGTTGTCCTAGACAACCTACGACTAAATATAAGTAAACAGTAGCATGTTAAGCAGAGATCGGGTCAGCATGTTGATCAGGATTATATATGCAGAAAACCCTGGATAGAGGTGAAAATAAAATAATGAATTCTGTCCTGTAAATGCTGACGCATGCAGTGAAAGATGTTTTCATGCTGTTAGCTGTGTTTTTTTTTCCTGAGGGAGCGTTTGAATAGTCTGAACATGGCAAAGTGTTTTTAAATAACTCTGTAGAAATGATTGATCCAATACATTAAGTTTCTGCTTTTTATGTAGTCGCAGTCAAAACAAAATCCTCATCCTCATTTAAGCTAAACAAACTAGGTTTGAATTTAAGCTATTATGAAGCGTTCTTAATTGTCTGTTCTTCCAAAAAGCCAATATTTAAAATTATATAAGAAAAAATGAAAGAGATTGTGCTGTTGGAACTAGCTATTGTAGTAAAACAGAAATATAGAGAAAAAATGATCAGTATTAACTAACACTCGTCTCTTTAGTATCTGTATTCAGAAACTGACATTTCTGCATGTATGCTGTTCTGGAATTAGAGCAGAACAGCAGTAATTGTAGTGCCAGAATGAATGAAAGGAATTTTGACCATGTGTGGTATGAAGTGTCACTTATCTGATATTGTAGGCCAGTAGACCACAATCCTTCTTTCGCTTTCACTGAAAATAATTTGCATCAAAATGGAGGTGTTGGTTTAGCCTGTGGCTAATGTTAATCTGCATTTGTTAAAGCATGAGTTTTAACATGAATAAATAAAGTCGCATATCAATTCACATTTCAGAAAACCCACTTACTTTATGCACACAATGCAGTGTTTAGTGAAAAAAGTGCTCAGAAAGACCGCTCATGAACCTTTAACTTTGTGCAGTTTGTAAGTGTGATAATATTTTGCCCTGGAGACAGGTGTTTACGGGGTGTATTTTCACCGATTGATGATTTTATTCACAATTATATTCACAAAATTGTGGCAGTAGGCCTAAGAGCTGTATACATACACATGAATAATGTTAAAGTATATGAGGGTTTTCATTAGACTGTCACAGAAGCCTGCACAGTAAAATGACCTGTTTACAGCTTGACCCTTGGCGAAGGAAGAGTTTTCTGTTCAAATAGTGCAGACTCAAGCTAGTCAACTGTAGTGCAGTGTCTGTTTAACAGTTTACACTTTCAGCAGGGAAGGAAGTGCTTTAAATAGGAGCCAATGCACAGAAGCGCACCATCTGCAAAAATCTCATTTTCCATTTTCCAAAGAATTCAAGGGCCCGTAAACTGACCATTTTTTCCTTATGCTACAAAACCACTGGATTGATTCATCGAGTGTACAGCATATTCTGGATGTGCCATGGTCATTTACATGAGGCATGTTTTATTAAATAATTGCTTCTATCTGTTCTTTCTCCTGTCCCATGAGGACACACCCTTGTGTGCTGTTTGAAGCTAATCTCAGCATAATCTGTGTTCACCTTCTTCCTGCTCGGTTGCTCTTGAGCTTTGCTCTGAAAACACAAAATAGGTCTAGCTAATAAGTAATGAAAGTTTAGGTACATCCGTTTTCAAATTTCATGCCTTAATTGCACCATACCTTACACATCACTTCTAATTTCTCATTTTTTTACTCTAAAACAGTGTCACGGTTGCGGCACTCTGCTCTGACTGGTTTGCTCGATCAGGAGGGTGTTGGTCATTCACACTCTCACTCGGTTAGTAGGTCTTTAAGTTTAGTGTTTTGAATACAAGTTATGTTTACTAAAGTTGAGTTCCAGACTCCTGGCTACTCGTTTATGTCCGGTCAACACCACCACAGGCTTGATTATGAATTTGGGTTTGGCCCTTAAAGGAGTACTCCAGCACTTTTCAACATAATCTCTACTTGCCAGATGTGCATGATATAAATTAATACAGTCGTCTGCTGATTACTTTTAGGTAGAAAGAACAAAAAACATGTTGACTTGAAACACGCATGCGACAGAGGCCCACTGTTAGAATTCAGTGGAGTTTCTGTTCTTTGTAGAGCACAGGCAAATTGAAGTGTGTGTGTGTATTGACTGGAAACTGGTAGTACAGAGACAATAGCATAGATTATAGCAGGCCTAAAATACAAAATTTATTTAAGTCTCCATTTTAAAGTTTGCATTTTCAAATCACAAAAGCAGGAAATTGAATTACGGCCTGCATAATCAATAGCAGGTTTTAAATGGGGGAAAATTTAAACCACCAACAATGATCCTGGGAGCTGCATGTAGATAAGAAACGGCCAGTGTGTACATGACAACAGAATAAAACGTAACTGGATGCCAGGACAAAGCACCACATTCAGTTTTTTTTTTGTTTTTTTAGTTTTTTTGCTTTGTACAATACTTAGAGTAAAATCATTTTTAATTGCATTTACAACATTAGAAATTAATCACATTTTTTTTCTTAATTAATTTTTAATTCTTCTAATTACATATTTTTTAATAAAGGTTAGGGTTTTTTAATACCGCCATTATACTATATATTATAAGATTTTATGCGAATCTAAACTCTGTTAGTTCACAGTTGTAAATAAAATTGAAAAGGCTTTTTTAGACATGTTCTTCATTTTAGTTTTAATAGTAGCACTGTGGGGCAGCGGTGGCCTAGTGGTTAGGGTGTTGGTCAGAGGATCAGGGGTTCGAACCCCTTCCCAATAGGTTGCCCTGAGGTACCCTTGAGCAAGGTGCCGTCCCTGTCTCGCTCCTCCCTGCGATGGGCTGGTGACCTATCCAGGGTGCGTCCCCTGTCCTCGCCCTGTGTGCGCTGGGTTGGACGCCAGCGCGACCCCGCTTGGGACAAGCGGCAGAAAATGGATGGATGGATAGTAGCACTGTGCTGTAGGGTCTTGATTAACTTGCAGAGATTTTACATTATAACAACATTACATATTATTTTTATTTTAAAAAGCTAAAGCAATTGCCTAGTTGCTTTTTAAAGCAGTGGTCTAGTGGTTAGGGAGTAGGCCCCAGGACTGGAAGGACTTGGGTTGGAATCCCGGACTAGTGGGTTGCCTGGAGGTACCCTTGAGTGACGTACCGACCCCATCACTTCTCCCTGGGTGCTGGATATAGCTGTCCATTGCTGCGTGGTGTGTGTGGGTTAAAAGCAGAGGATGCATTTCGTTGTGGTTCGTGAGTGTTGTGCGGTGCAAAAATGTGCTTCTGTTTTAGCATATGGCTGTTTGTGAAGCCAGTGGGTGGAGCATTAGCATGATCAGTGTGCCAAGTTCTTGTGTTTCTGTCAGTGTTTGGGTGTAAAGTCCATTTCATTGTATTCAATGTGCACTTTACATGTTTGTACACGTGAAACATATAAGTGTGCAACTTTCATGTCAGGGTGTCACTGGCATGTTCATAGAGATCATCCATATAGTTTTTACAAAAGTTAACACCTTGTGTTTGAGTTGTCCATTTGTGGTCAGTAGGTGTGAAGGATGTCTCGCAAAGCTGTAAGTGATCCAATTACAAGAAAAATGTTGAGTGCAAAATTTAGAACAATAAGTATGCATTAAGGCTTTTCAAGTTAATTAATGATCTCAAATATTTAATTTTAGTTATAATTATATTGCAATCTGTTGAGGCTGACTCTTAAAACAGGGACCCGAATGTTGGGTGAATTCTTCCAGTGGATGAGCACCAAATGCTACAGTCACATATGTTGTGCTGAGATTGTGATGATCATTCTCATTTAGAAATGTAAAACCACATATACCTCGTAAAGCTGTGTTTGATCAGGAGGCTTCAATTGCTTCAGCTTTAGCAACATGCAATGTGAGCAGTGGGGTTCAGCTGACTGTTAATAAACTGTCACCCATTTCTGGACATGTGGACTTCAATAATTTGTACATTGTGTAATGCAGATAAACTTTTTTTGTGAATTTTAGATAAATATTTCAGTACAACTAATATTGAAACCTGCAGGATGACATTTTGTCCAGTTCTGATGTATATTTAAATTAATAATGAAAAGTTCGCCCATTGTGAGGGGCAACTGGGCTTTTCACATGGAGTAAAAGGATCACAGTTTAGTTTTTTTTAAATGACAGCAACATGTCTGTTTGACTGAGACTCTTTATGTATCTCTTAAACTCCTTGTGGCATTGCTCAGTGTGTGTGTGTGTGTGTGGTACAGGCGAGTGTTGATCCTTTAGTGGTGGGTATCTTTAAAGGGCCAAAACAGCAGGCTTGAACAGCAGTCCTGAATAGAGGCTCATTGTGCACTAACTGGAGTTCAGTCAGCCGCTGAGCTTTACAGAGGCAGCTTGTGCCAGTCCCCCGACTCATAAAGCTTCAATACATATGAGCTGAAGGGAGGATTGGCTGCTTACATCACTTCAACACCCCTGGAGTCCACTAGCTAAGAGTGTTCTTCTGAGCAGGCAGCTGCGGCTCACCCAGCTGAACTTTTTATGGTTGGCCTTGGTAAGACAGATCCACTTTGTGTAGCATAATTACAATTTATGTCAAATGACCCTTATTGAAGTTCAAAAATGATGCAAGTGTTCCTGCAAAGGTTAAACTTGTTCTTGTTTTATTATGAAATGAGATTTAACTAGTACTGTTTTATGGAATAAAACTGTTCACCTACAAGGTCTCAGTACAGTTCTTAAACCTCCCTCTTCCTTACAGTCTAGCTCTCTTTGTTTCATAGGTCAAATACCGCTCCTGCCCTGAGGTTGAGACGTCAGGATGGATAGCTTTGCTAATCTATGCTACAGTGGTTGTATTTCATTCGGTTGAAAGAGTGAGTTGACCGTATTAAACATTAGTCAGTCTAAGCGGATTGAGCCCATTCAGGGTGTTAATGGAGAAAAAGTGCTGGCTGCAATTTTTGAGCGTACCCCATGCTGGCTTTAGTTCAAAAGAGTGGGTTGATAAGAATGCTGGCCTTCTTTCTTTCTCTTGGTGGAAGAAAAATACCATTTTCTACCCTGCCTAAATTTAAAGCAGCATGCTCTGTTGGAAAATGACAAACTGTATTTGTTTATGCCACTTGTTCTCTTTGAGTTTTAGTCCTGTCCTAACATACCTGGTCAAAATAATCAGTATTTGAATGTTAGATGCCTCTCCATAGTGCTGGATGACTTTAACCTTCAGGGTGTGGTATGTGCTGTGTGATTAGTGTTTCTGTATCTGGAGTTTGAGGGAGCCTTATATAGAGATTATACACAATCTCAAAGATCATGTTTCGTCTGAAAGTTGATGGTTTTCCAAGTCAAAATAAAACTGAGAATAAGGCTGGGTTTCAGCTGCATGGGTTGTTGGCAGTGCTACCTAGGCAACGCTTGTGTTGTGCAGCTGGATTTTCCCCAAACTATACTTAGAGCCCTTAATATCACCAAGCTGAAGACCCATCACTGTTAGTTATATTAGTTATGTAGCAGAAAACTATTTATTCTAAGATATTTAGTGATGTCTTTTTAAACCAAACAATAAAAATAAACTTTAGTCTTTAATTAAAATAATCTATACATAGTTCTTCAAAAGTTGCTGGATGGGATTAGTTTTCAATGGGAAAGTTTGGTCATTTCTGCAATATTACTATAGGGCATGTCTAATGCTACTGGGATTAGGATTCTCAGTAGAAATAACATACATGAGAGTGGCTATTTGAGAAATTCCTGGCCTTTACTTTAAAAAAAAACTGTTTCAGCACTTATTGAGGAGAAAGGATGTCCTACCATTTCATTTTACAATAACTGCACTTACCCAGACCACCTACCTATATCAGAAGGGAATGCATTGTTAGGGTTGTGATTAGCTTCAAAATTGAAATTATATAAACGAATACATATAGGGTTGATTTGGGCCACAGACAATATCCAAATACACGGCAGTTGCATTTTGATATTGCATAAATTTAGTTTTTACTAGACAAAATTTGCAAGAACATTAACCAACACGAGAACACTGTAAGATCACTGAGAAAGCCCAGTTCTATATTTAAAAAAAGACCCAACTGAATAGTACTACATAATTGAAACTAAGTAGCATTTAACCAGCTTTCAAAAAGTCTTGGAAGTCTTTAGAAGATGTTTGAAAAAAGGGCAAAGAAATGCACATAAATGTGTACGTACATCAGGATCTGGACTTAAAAGAGAGCATTCAGAGAGTTTCTGATATGAATATTATCATACAACAATTTATCCAGAAGGTAACTTTAAATTAATAGATTTAATTGAGAAAACTCTAAGCTTTTCAGTGTCCGGTTAGAACTCTGGCACTTCAGCACATTTCCTGTGCTTGATAACCATCCTTTTAAATAACTGCAGTTGCATCTAATATAAGGCTCATGTTTTATAGGGTTTAGCCACAAAACAAACAAGATAAAAGATTCAAAAAGTTTATTTAATCCCAAGTAATAAATGAACAGAAGCTAAGACAACTTGTGTTAGAAGAACAGACCTTTTTTCTACCCTGGATTGCATCAGCAAGGTATTTAGAAATTTCCTGCATGACAAATGTGTCCCCCTTTCTGTTCTCATGAGTGACCACCAGCTGCTGCCAGAGGGTGGTCAGCTGCTGCTGGTCTTAGAGGTTTGTGGTATATTGGCCAGCACAGGTGGTACGTCTGTGTGCAGCCGTGCTCCCTAAACTGAATTAACACCCGGGTTTAATATTTGACAACACATTGTAGCACTGAAGGCTGCTTATCTGGGCTAAAAAGGAGCACAGATAAATATTAATACTGTGGTTTTATTTGTTGTAGCTGAAACGAAACAATCCACACCTCATTCCTTGCCATTTGGAGCTACCAAATACCTACTTCATCTATTTAATTATATTAAAAAACATAAAATTGAAATGAAATGAAAAAGGTCATGCTCCGCCCCATAACTCCCACAATCCCCATCTGGGGCAGTGGTGGACTAGTGTTTAGGGACGAGGCCCCAGGATCAGAAGGTTGTGGATTCGAATCCCAGACCAGTAGGTTGCCCTGAGGTACCCTTGAGCAAGGTACCATCCTCATCACAGCTCCCAGGTGCTTGCAATAGCTGCTCCCTGCTCCACATGGTTGTGTATGCAGAGTGAAAAGCAGAGGCTGCATTTCGTTTTGGCTCACTGTGTGCTGTGCTGTTTCTCAGTGTCAAAAACAGCCACTAATGGAGCTCATGGACAAGCTCAATTACAAATATTGGTCTTAAAGGTACAGGAAGAAAATCAGACAATTGAATTATGTGGAATAAAAACATATCAGAAAATGATCATGCATGGTGTAGCATGGTGGTTTATTGTTGGACACACATCCATGTCATTAGTGCACCACGGGAAAAAAAGAAGACAAGAAACGTTGAAAACTGGATCTGTGAGATGTGCCGATTAATCTTATTCGGACACAGTTATACAAATCTATGTTTAGTAGGCTCAAGCACATCTCATGTGCTGATAAATAGTCAGTGTTAATTTTCTGTTATCCCTTTTGGAAGTAGTTGACCTTTTATATTCCCTCGGGGGTGGACAGGTGGATAGCACATACTTTGAGAATCCCTGTTGTAAATGTTGATTTTAGTTAACACTTCAATGTGTGACATTTGAAATGTGTCAGAGATGGTGATCTAGGTATGTGTCATGCAATAGGCAAGCAGAAGGTAGTTGAAGGGGAATTTTGCCTGCTTTCAAAGTAATGTTTTATCAATTGATTCACGCTTACTGTGGCAGCGGATGTTGAGTCATAGGTGATGATTTGCACTCTAGGGTTCTTGGAATCTGACCAAAGACTCGGTTTGCATTAACAAATGTGCAGTGAGTGAATTTAACTTAAGCAAGTAATTGCCACACTGGGTAGCTCTGCAGAATCATTGCTTTGTTGTTATTTAAGGACCCCTTTGTGTTCAAAATGGCTAGACCAAGGACTTTGTAACTACATCCAGTTTATAATAACTGCATCATAACAATCAGTAGCTCCATCATGATGTTATTTTTTGAATTTATTTGTTTTGTCCAGCAGTTATTAAGCAGGTTACCTTTACACGTCTGAATTGTGGCACTCCTACTCTGCTGGGGCATTTGTCATTTTTAGCTTGTCCACAAGTCTTTAAAAAATGTATTAGAATCTTTAGATCATTTATCAGATTTGGGTGGGTAATATGGCAAAACTAAAACTAGAAAAGTAATTTATTGTATGATATGCACAATACAAAGCTGCTTCATTTTTAATATTTTGATTCATTGATGTGGAGGCAAAAGATCAAGCAGTAAAGCTTTAACATCAGGTTGCTAAAAGTTGAGCTTTCTTTTTCATTCTTCTGATTTTTAAAATTATTAATATACATTTATTTAAATTCCCATGGTTCGCTGAATGGGCTATGTGAACACACTAATTCATTTTTCACTTTTATCAGACAACGTTACAATATAAACAACATTATTTTCTCTTTATCAGGTCAGGCTGGCAGTTTTACATTTTTTTACTTAAATACCAGTGATGAACGCTTCACCACAATGAGCTACTTAGGCTGTGACATTTTGGTAATAGTGTCATGTAAAACAGTGGTTCTGCTTCTTTATACTTTGCTTCCAAAGAGCTACGGTTTGATATATTTTTTAAGTATCGTTGAAGAAAGGTTCTCTAGACTTCTTACCTTAAGGCATGAACCATAAGACCAACACCCTAACCACAAGGTGATTAAATAGGAAAATATAAAGAAATTGTGATGTGATATAATTAGCAGGATGGTAATAAACATTTTCATATTGGCAAACCCTGGTACACACACTGAAGACTGAAAAAGTAGCAGAGAACAGTACAGAAACAGCAGCTATAGACTAACAGCAGCTATAGCAGCTATATTCATATATAGAAAATATGAATGGAGTAATATGAGAGGTGGAGGCGAGTGTATTTAATGTGGTTCCATTCCCAAAAGCATTCATGGCATTATAGGTCATTGGTGTGAAACCTTATATGGGTCTTCCATGGTCAGCCCCCATTTAGCATATGGTGTGGAATGCAGTGGGGTTAACTCCTCTGTTGCTTCTCACAATATCCTGGCAATCACAGGAAAAAAGTGAGGTTTAAGTGCCCCCACCAGTTTGCAGAGGAAGGAATTTAGAGCACAGTTGTTAACAGACACAGCAGGAGAAGCACTGTTGATTTTGTCAGTTTGTGAGCAAAGCAGTAGGTGTATGTATGGCTTGTGCTGCTAGTTGTAATAGGATTAGACAGCAGATTTAAAGTTGTATGTAAAAGTTTATTCCAGCTGGTCAAATGTATTTGTTAATTTTTGAAGTGACAAATGTCACTAAACTTATTAAACCATATTATGGTCTGTGTTGAAGTTACAACAAGTACACTATTTTATTTTTTAAATGCCTGTTTCATTTTATACCTGTTTACCTGAAGAAAATCAACTAAGAATGTAATTTGAATCATTTGCAAACCACTTAAAAAAAATTTAAATCATTGTTATTGTGATAATTTACATCACCATATACATCACCCGGGCAGCGGTTGCCTAGTGGTTAGGGACTAGGCCCCAGCATCAGAAGGCCATTTGAATCCCAGACCAGTAGGTTGCCTTGAGTTACCCTTGAGCAAGGTACCGTCCCGGTCACTGCCCCCTGCTGCACGTGTGTGAGTGTATGGGTAAAATGCAGAGGTTGAATTTCGTTGTGGTTCACTGTATGTTGTCCACAAATATAATGCATATCCTATTTGTAAATAATATTTATGTATATATGTGTGTGCATGTGCAAACCTCTCTCTCTCTCTTTCTGTTTCTAGCTCCTGAGCTTCATCATCATTATCTGCTATGCTGCGTCTCTGTATGGGGGTTATTCAGCAGTGGCTATCTGCGAGATGATATTTGCCATCATCTTCTTTGTCATCTTCATGATGGAAATCGACAAACAGGTCCAGGTCATCAACTGGGCCTGGACTGTAAGTTACATGAAAGATCACACAGTGTTCACACACCATGTACCTCCATTTAGATGATTGCAAGAATACTCAGTGCTGTGCCTCTCAGAAGGTTCTCAGGAGAGTAATGATAGTTTTATTAGAACTTGATATTTATCTCTTTTATCATGGTCTAAAAAAGTGCAGCCAGCCAAATGCAAAAGTGACCTTGTGCTCAAGAAGTGATTGCTGTCGTGCACTGTCAAAATAACAATAGCTCAGAGGTGCAAACACTAGCTACTCTTGAAAACAATCCCATGTTGTAATAAATTACTAAATTTTATTTTGTAGATTTTAATTTCAAGATCCATGCCAAAATGTAGGCACCTTGTCTAGAATTTCTAATGTTTTAGGGGAAACAGGAATGGCCGTCAAGTGTTATCATGTATTAGTATCAGTGTTCTTCTAATAACAACAAGCTTTTGTCAACTTGTAAAAATGATGTGCCATGAAATTTGAGAATTTCAGATATTGATCAGCGGTGGAAAATAGCATTGCAAACAGCATAGCAAAAAATATTCTGCTTCAATATTCAAGTCTTACTGAAACCGAATGCTTAGAAAGTAAAAACACTTTTCAAATACATTAACAATATAACTTCTCATACTGCACATTTCATGGCTTACAAAGTGATTATCAAATGTGCAGGCTCTGGTGCATTGAATATGCATGAACACACAGATGTAATGCACATACTATTTTGCTGTTATGCCGTATGTTTCAGGACTTGTTCCGTGCTGGGATTGGTGCACTGTTGTACATCATCACCTCTCTGATCTGTGTGATTGGTGGATCAGGTGATAGTGCACGCCTCTCTGGTGGGGTCAGTCCAATTTTTATTTTTTTATTTGGCCATTTCATACACATTTATTTAGTAATTTAACCAATTATTGCCTGACATAAATCAACATATTTGCTTCCCTCTGTGTTCCAGGTGTTTGGCCTAATTGCTGGCATTGTATTTGGTTATGATACCTATACAGTATTTCTAGATATTAAGAGTACAAGAGGGCATTCAGCTGCTCCTACAGGTATAAAAATGCACTCACACACACACACACATACACACACACACCATGACCATAGTGTCCAAGCACATTACCCATCAATCAAAAGCTTGCTTCTATGACACAAAATGACTTTGCAAATGATAGATATTAACCACTAATTTAGTATAACTATTAAACTATTAAAGGCATTTGATTTTTTTTGTTTTGATTAATTGTTTTTATTCCACAGATGACAGAGTTTGAACACTATTACTAGTTTCCCAACTGCAGCTGAACTCACACTTGGAAACAAAAGATTGAAAAGGGGCAAGCTGTGAATTTCAGATGTTTGTCATGGTTTGGTAAGATGAAAGTTGTGGAATTTTGAAAAGTACAAACTGAAATTAAGCAAAAAGACTGACAAATGTGTGCTACTTAAAAAGACTCTCATGAAGCCTGCTAAAAAGATAGAATTTGTAATGAATGTCATGAAAGGCACCATGAGTTATTGGAGAAACTGTTGTCTGTTATCCTGGTTTGAGACTTGCTGCAAAAATTGGAACTGTCAAAGCACTATTATTCTGGGGTGCTGTAGAGGCGCCTAATGATGCCTAGTTACGATCATTGGAAATTGGCTAGACTGGCTTAACGAGCCTGAAGTGGGCCCATGCCATAACATGGATCATTTTTGTTGAGAAACTGAGGGACTACCACATGAAGAAAGGGAGCTTCAAAGCCTTTGGTGGTGCTGTAGCTGAGTCTGTTTAAAAGGGCAAAGTGGCTTAATGTTTGCAAGCAAATGGATGTAATATTTCAGCCACAGGTAATAACAGTAACTAATATTTTATATCTGTATTAATGATTTTTAATTAAATTGAGATAAATTGCTATAATGGTAGATGTAAGATTGTTAATTATTAATTAATTCTGAATTATTATTCAAAGATTTATGTTTTATTATCTGTTTGCCATAGTAACATCTTACCTCACAGGCTACTTGGTCTATTGTATTTTTTTGTTCCTGTCAGTCAGAGAATTCCAACCACAGAATTTGCCGTTCATGCAGGCTTTCCAAGGGTCAAATAGTTTCTGGAATTTCAAGAATTTTAAATTGAATTTGGAAAAAAGATTTGAAGTGTTTTTTTGGGCCATCTGACATTTTTATTATCAGAACGTCATGTTAATCCGGAGCATGTCATACTTTAAAGTTACGAATGTGGGTATTTCACCAAAAAAAAAAAAAAGGTATAAAAGTTTAAGAACAAATATCCTGTTAGCTTGTAAGGTTTAACATACTATGGCTGGTTTTGGCTCAAAGCCAGTCTGTTTTTCCCTTCATTGTAGCTTTTTGATCAGTGAAGGTCGGTGGGGACACTGATCATTCAAAACGCTTGCTGTGCATTTTGCTGTAAGTTCTCCGTTTGACATGACAAGAGCTTGTTTTCTGACCTGGTGATTAGGGTGGATGTAAAACGCCATATATGCGTCTTGTTATGTGGAACATAGACTTTCAGCAGGAACTGAGTGCAGCCTACTAGTAAATAATGAGACCTAAAAAGCCACGTAATGTTGGTATATAGACGTCAAGCCTTAGTCAGAAACACGTTACTGTGTATACAATGAGGAAATTCATTGCTTTTGACATTGTGCTGTTCTTTTGTGATTGGGCTGTACTGGTATTTGTGTACTCTTTCTGTCCTTGATTTGTGTTTAAATTCTTGTTTTTTAAGTGTACTATCTGTTCATAAACGTGTTGCCTCTAATCTAAAGACCTTAGGTGTGCCATGCTTCTGTTTCTACTGTGTTTCTTACTCAAGTGTGCAGTCGCTTAATCCCTTCTGCACAGCCTTCTGAAACTTCATTGTAAAAGACTATAACAGGCTACGTTAGAAGACATTTTTTAGCTTCCTTTACTGTAAAATGTTGCCTCGGCTTTGACATTTTTTATCTATCAATAAATGCAGTCTCAGGATAAACCTTATTTTAAATATTATTTTAGACCAAGCCAATATGTTTCTTGCATTTTTATGTTCACCCTTGCAAACCAACACAGTCAAAAGTTGCTCTGCAGTATTTGTTATAGTTTCTAATGTGTAACTGGTGTGTTTGGATTTTTACACAACCAAAATTTCTCTTGTAACCTTCTTAAATTGTATGTCTGAGTGGAACCAATAAAAACTTAAGATATCAGAACAGTCCTGCTATTTCATCACAAGAAGGCCTTTAGAAATCATGTGTATGTTTGTGTGTGCATGTGTGTGTGTGTGTGTTGTGTAGCCCCACCTTTTTGCTATGAAGTTTAGCTAAAGGTATTCTCCAAAATTAATTTAAATGACTCCTCAACATTTAAAAGTGACAATAGTAAAATAATTCAAGTATATAATGACTTCTAATGATCTTTTTATATAATTTACACCATTTAGCTGATGCTCTTATTCAGAGTGACATACATTTCTAAACTACAAGGATAGTCTCCCTGGTGCAACTTGGGGTTAAGGGTCTTGCTCAGGAACCCAATGGTGGAAGTGATGGAGGTGGGATTCGAACCTGCGACCTCTTGGTCTGTAGACAAGTATCCTACCACTAGAAAAAAAGCTAATATTATTAGGAACTCTAGAGCTTTTTCGAATTTCACTTGAATTTATAATCACATAAGCACAAAAACTATAGGAATGTTTTTTGTGTTGTTTGTATGCATTTATACAGGATGGATCATTTTTCATGCAACCAAAACATTTTATGTTAACTTGACTTGAAATGATAAACTTTACTAGATAAATAGTGTCTGTTTTGCCAGATAAAACATCAAGGACAAACCTGATATATTGCAATTTTGAAAATTACCTCAACATTTGGAATAATCAGAATAAACAACAAAAAGGTAAAAAGGTACAACCATGGTGTTAACTGTCATAGTCACATCTCCTTCTTCTTTTTCTTTCGGCTGCTCCCATTTAGGGGTTGCCACAGTGGATCAACCTCCTCCATTTCTACCGGTACTCAGCATCTTCCTGCTTCAAACCAAACACCTGCATGTCCTCTCTCACCATGTCAATAAACCTCCTCTTTGGTCTTCCTCTTTTCCTCTTACCTTGCAGTTCCATCTTCAACATCCTCCTCCCAATATAATCCTCGTCCCTCCTCTGCACATGTCCAAACCAACGCAACCTTGCTTCTCTAACTTTGTCTCCAAAACGTCTAACCTGAGCTGTCCCTCTAATATACTAATTTCTAATCCTGTCCATCCTCGTCACACCCAACGAAAACCTCAGCATCTTTAACTCCGACACCTCCAGCTCTGCCTCTTGTCTTTTCGTCAGTGCCACCGTCTCCAACCCATACAACATAGCCGGTCTCACTACAGTCCTATAAACCTTCCCTTATTGTTATCTCTATTCCCTGCATCCTTACCACTCCACTTTCCTCTTTTTCATTCACACTGATGTATTCTGTCTTTGACCTACTCACTTTCATTCCTCTCCTCTCTAGAGCATATCTCCATCTCTCCAGGTTCTCCTCAAACTGCTCCCTACTCTCACTGCAGATCACAATATCATCAGCAAACATCATCGTGCACAAAGACTCCTGTCTAACCTCGTCCATCAATCTGTCCATTACTATTGTCAAGTAGAAGGTTTTTATTGTCATTTCAGCCATATACACAGTACACAGTGAAATTAATTAATGTTCCTCCAGGACCGTGATGCTACACATAAGATGACATAGGACACAACATAAGACACAAGACAAGGCAAACAAGTGCAGACAAAACCAGACAGTAGAATAGACAGTACATTCAGTACATTCATCCGACAGAGAGCTGCAGTGTTATGGAATAAAGCAGCACATGTTGTTGGCAGTATGATAGAGTAGCAATGTTATGGTTAAAGTGCGGAATACAGAAAAATAAATGATAAGTAATAGTAGCAGCTAGGTGGCAATAATAGCAATAAGGTGATAATAGTAGCGATAATAGTTCAAAAGTCTGATAGCCAGGGGGAAGAAACGGTTTCCCAACCTGGAAGTGGAAGAAGTGCGGAACCTTTTCCCAGATGGCAGGAGGGTGAAGAGAGTGTGGGATGGGCGTATGGGATCATCCACAATGCTGGTTGCTTTGCGGATGCAGCAAGTTGTGAAAATGTCCTGAACAGAAGGCAGAGAGACAACGATGATCTCAGCTGTTCTCACTACCCATTGTAGGGACTTGCGGTCTGAGACGTTGCAGTTCCCGTACCAGGTAGTAATGCAGCTGCTCAGGATGCTCTTGATGGTTCCTCTGTAGAAGATGGTGAGGATGGGTGGTGGAAGATGGGCTCTCCTAAGCCTGTGTAGGAAGTAGAGACGCTGCTGGGCTTTCTTCATGATGGAGTTGGTGTTGAGGGTCCATGTGAGGTTGTCTGTTATGTGAACACCAAGAAACTTGGTGCTCTGGACCATCTTAACAGGTGAGGTGTTGATATTCAGTGGAGAGTGGTCCTGACGTGGTCTCCTGAAGTCAGCAACCATCTCTTTAGTCTTGTCAGGGTTCAGAGACAGGTTGTTGATTCTACACAAGTCCGTCAGCTGTTGTAGCTCCTCTCTCTATGCCACCTCGCCACCACCACTGATCAGACCCACCACAGTTGTATCATCAGCAGATTTGATGATGTGGTTCGAGCTGTGCTTGGTTGCACATTCGTGGGTCATCAGTGTGAACAGCAGTGGGCTGGGTCTCCCAGTCAGGAAGTCCAGGATCCAGTTACAGAGGGAGGTATTCAGGCTGATGCTGAGGGATGATGGTGTTTAATGCTTAACTGTAGTCGATGAACAGCATTCTGACATAACTGTCCTTTCTCTCCAGATGAGAAAGGGCCAGGTGGAGGGTGGTGGAGATTGCATCATCCGTTGAGCGGTTGGTATGATACGCAAACTGCAGGGGGTCCAGTGAGGGAGGGATTTGAGACTTGATGTGCCTCATGACCAGCCTCTCAAAGCACTTCATGATGATAAGTGTGAGTGCGATGGGACAATAGTCATTTAGGCAGGAAACAAATGATTTCTTTGGCACTGGGGTGATGCTGGTGGTCTTGAAGCACCTGGGAACAACAGTGGTGCTTAGAAAGATGTTGAAGATGTCGGTGAGAACATCTGCCAGTTGGGGTCTGTGAGCTGGGATCAGCAGAACAGAGATGTGTTCTGAGTGTCCGAGGTGGGGGCGGGGCTCTGCTTTGTACGCACCGGCCATGTTTGTATAAACACAGTCCAGCATGTTTTCCCCCCTCGATGCAAAATCCACATATTGATGGAATTTAGGGAGAACTGCCTTGAGATTTGCATGATTGAAATCTTGAATTTAAATATTGCAAACAATAATGGTCTCAGCGCTGATCCTTGATTTAATCTTTGGATCTCTACCTAAATGCATCCATCACTCCCACTGCAGATCTCACCACTGTTATGCTGCTATCATACATATCCTGAACTACTCTCACATACTTCTCTGTAACACCTGACTTCCTCATACAAAACCACAACTCCTCTCTAGGCACCCTGTCATATGCTTTCTCCAAGTCCACAAAGGCACAATGTAACTCCATCTGACCTCTGTACTTCTCCATCAACACCCTCAGAGCAAACATTGCATCTATGGTGCTCTTTCTTGGCATAAAACCATACTGCTGTTTACTAATGTTCACTTCTTTTCTTAACCTCGCTTCCACAACTCTTTCCCATAACTTCATGCTGTGGCTGATCAACTTTATCCCTCTATAGTTACTACAGCTCTGTGCATCACCCTTATTCTTGAAAGTCTCCACTCCTCAGGCATCCTCTCACTTTCCAAGATTGTGTTAAACAATTTGGTCAGAGCGCAACTGCCATCTCCCCTAAACACCGCCATGCTTCAACTGGTATGTCATCCGGTCCAACAGCCTTTCCATTCTTCATCCTCTTCCTCGCTGCCCTTACTTCCATCTTGCTTATTTGCTGCAATTCCTGGTTCACTATCCTCACATCATCCAATCTACTCTCTCTCTCATTTTCTTCATTCTTCAGCCCTCAAAATACTCCTTCCATCTGCTCAACACGCTCTGTTCACCTGTGAGAACGTTTCCATTTCTATCTTTAATCGCCCTGACCTGCTGCACAGATCTGTCTCTCTGTCTAGCCAATTGGTAAAGGTCCTTTTCTCCCTATTTACTGTCAAACCTCTTATACAATTCATCAAACATCTTATCTTTCGCCTTTGCCACTGTTTCTTCGCCCTACTGTCATAGTCATATCATCACTTTAAATGCTTTGTAAAACAGTTATGCAAAATTAGATTTTTAATAGAAGTGAAACTGGTGCCACACTGTTGAATGGAGTTCTTGTGAGATTATGAGATTTAAAGTAATATAATAAGAAAAAAAGAGTTATAGATTAGTAATAAATAAGCTACTTGTATAAACAGGCCTGCAGGCAGACGTGTATTTTTAACGTCTTAAGAAAACCAAAGCATCAGCCACAACACACACACACACACACACACACACACACACACACACAAACAACTTCCAACCTCTAATATTAGATACCTCTGAACCACAACAAAATTAAACCTCTGCATTTTACCCACACGTGCAGCAGGGGGCAGCTAATGAAAGTGCCTGGGATGGTACCTTGCTCTAGGGTAACTCAGGGCAACCTACTGCTCTGGGATTTGAACCCATGACCTTCTGATCCTGGGGCCTCATCCCTAACCACTAAGCCACCACTACTAAAGTAAATATCTGACCAGTGTCTCTCTTGCTATTGTTTTTTGTCTGAGTATGCAATGAATGTAATAGTATTTAAGATTTTCTTTACATTATAATAAATACATGTCATAATATTTGTGGAAATAAAAGTCCCTGGGATTCAGTGATGCAGGACAGTCATAATTCCTGCCCTTCAGTAACAGCTTTGGCTCACAAGGTGGCAGTATCTGATAATTTACTAACGTTTAATAAAAACCTCAGTCCTCCTCAAATGTTGTAAAAGCGCAGGGTTAGGGTTAGGCTGAGGGTAGAACAGCACTTAGTGATTAAAAGTAAGCAAAACGCAGAGAACATACATCACGTGACCTATTTTGACACAAAAAACTTTATTTGTCCAGTACCAGCCGACCAAAACCGGTAATTATAAAGATACCCTCAAAAAATCACCGTTTTCTTGCCCTTCTGCTGACACTAAACTGAGAATACGCCTTTTTAATGCTACCAAGTAAACTGAAATGAAGTACAGCTGATTTTAATTTCAGTTTCGTATAAAATAACGTATACTTTTATGTCCAAATAGCTAATGTGTTGTTTCAAATACGGTAATGGTCGTAACGGACCAGACACACGAAAACAAACTGCCTTTTAGCATCGAAAACCAAACCCACAGCCCTCTAGCGTCCTGTTCGCGTTTGAGAAGTGTGTGTTTAGGTGGCAGCCGTGTGTGTAATGTCAGTGGTTTGGTGACTCAGCCCCTGAGGTGTATCCCGCTGTGGAGCGGAGGGGGTGGCCAGGCTGGGCTCGTGCTGGGCTCCGGTTCAGCAGCAGTCTGTAGCTTTCGGACGTTCACTTCTTCACGCCTCGCTCACTCGGAGGACACTTTCCCAGCGAGTCACCAACGGGTCCTACACCAACGGGTCCTACTCCTTACTGTGGAGTACAACCATGTGAAAGACCCCTGAGACCCCCCTGCAGTAGCGGAGACCCACGACATGTTCACCCGCGGCTCCAGAAAGCGGCGGTCGAACCGCTCGGTAAGAAACCAGCTGCTAAAAACACTTCACCACTGTGCTCACCGGGACCGAAACCTCAATCTGGGTTTAATTTGGAGTTTTTTCTCCTTTATCTCTTTTCTTAAGTTCAGTGCTTCCAGTGGCCAGCAGCTACTTTTGTTTCTTTACCTGGGACGTTCAGAGAGCTCGCCCTCGTGAACGCTTTATCCCTAACTTCACTTTATTCACTTCTTTTTTAGCGAAGCTGCATATTTACCATCATGCCCGACCACAATACGGTCTTGCTTTTCAAATGTGGACTTTATTAAGGCATTTTGAACGGTTTTTTCCTCTCTGGACTCTGTAGACGGCAAAGGGGGCGGGGCTAATGCAGGAATGTGACGTCATGTTTACCGGAGCAGGTAAGCGCTGGGTGGCGTGTCCTGGACTGTGTGGTCAGTTTTCCTTTAACCCGCTTACTGAACCCGGCTGTTCCAGTCCAGTCAAGCGTCCTACAGTGGAATTCCAGTTTCACTTTCAACACTTTCCCATCATTTAAGAGTTTAAGTGGTTAAGAGCTTCACTACATTCAGGGTTTGGTGTGAAAAGCCCTGCTTTAGAGACATTTATCCAATCAGAATTGATCAGGGCATTGATTGACAGCAAACATCTATACAGATGTATAAAGCAAATGTTTAATGATTTCTAATGTATTGTTTTATAAGTGTTGACTTTAAACATCCATTCATCATCTGAGCTGCTTATCCTAACCGAGGTCACAGGAAAAAGGACCAGCTGGGAACTGAACCCAAATTCTTCTGATTTAAACATATAGCATAATCAAGGTTACCTATAAAAACTTTGGAGACGTGTAGATTCAGTGTTGGTTTTACACGGCCACATTTGTGTTGTAGACATTGCAACTAGTTTCTGTCAGCACCGCTGGAAAGAAATCAGTGAGCCATTTCCCACGAAAGCACTAAATGTCTTTCAGTGATTGAACTATGCAGAAATTATAAACTTTTTTATTTATTTTTTAATGCACAAGTTCTGAAAGTGCACAATTGTCAGTTTGATCAAATCTCACCTTTCATTACACCAGTGTACATGTTAAATAATGTCATATATGAAGCGCATGCTTTAATAGCCACTGCTCTTAATAACTTTATCTTGCTACTGTGTTGATGAGAGCATGGCTGTATAGTGAAACATTTATTATGCTTAAGAGTTGGTTGTACATTGTATGTTAAACCTACCACCATCCAGTTTTCCACATTGATTTTTTTCTTGTTGAAGTATCAGAGCAGATATATTGCGGAGAACAAGATGATTCTTTGCATTAAGAAGGATTTTCACTTATCATTTATGCATTACCTGATAGGAGCAGCTGCAGAATTGTACAGGGAGATGACAAGTGATGATGGTCAACAACCAGGAGAAGAGTTTTTCTCAGTGGATGATTGTGTTCATTCCTAAATCAGCCAGCAACATGACTCAAATGTCCAACATTTGGCCTGTTAGGGCTGCATTATATGTCATCTGTTCATCATCATCACATTGGTCTCTGCTATACCGATATCACAGGAGGATACATTATGCAAACGAGCCTATGCAGCCCCAAGTCAGGTGGGTTCTGGGTGCTTTGATAAATCCAACAAAGGTCAAATTTTTTGGGTTAATTTTTAACCCCTTAAACACTGATTTGCTGATATGTTTTAAAGGGCACATTTTCTACAGTTCCCTTCATTCAGTTGTTGGTTTTTTTTTTGTCCAATTATTGATGCACAATATTTTAGTCACATCACAATTACAAAATGCAGCAACATAATCACTATGCTAGAATTTTGTCCATATTGTGCATCCCTGTTGCCTATCGTAGTTTATCAACAGGTTACCCTTCCTCCAGTCATTAAATCAGATTACATGTGGTCACTGGAGATGTAAAGGATTATTTGTGTCACTGTCTACTTGCCCTGTTTTAAACAGCATAAAGTTCACTATAAGGTGGTGAAATTAATGGCGAAGTTTTTTAACTTCTTGGAAAATCAACCAAATAGACAACAATATAAATCTACGTTTCACAAACACTGGGAGCGGAATGCCACTAGAATGCACTATATAAACTTCAGCGAGTTTACTTTTGTCTATGTTTGTTTACTTTCCCTTCTTGGAGGAAGCGCTCTCTATTCACTAGGTGTTCCTTTACTTCCTAGAAATCTCAAATAGGAAGAGGAACAGGCCAAAAGTGAACTCAAATGCTTGGGGTGCATCAAAACCAAGATGGGCTTTTTATTGCTGAATTCTTAGCCTAGTTAAGTTGATGATGCTTTCTGAGTGAGGTTTTAAATCATTTATCTGTCTGTGCCATTACATTTGAAACATGCCCTTATTGTTCCTCTAAAATGGTTCATAAATCAACATCTTTTTGATCTTGGCCAGGCAGGTCAGCCTCAGCTCTCTCAGCATGTTGCTGCAAGCACAGGCCTCTGACCTTTTAACCTTTAGCCAATAAATGTGTAACCAGCTCTTCTCATGAAATGCTGTTAATGACTAGACTACCTTTATAAGAGTTTTTATCGTTATCATTGAGTTAGTATTTTGCTAGATATGCAAAAGTATTGATTAACCCTTATCTAGGGCACCCATCATCAAATCATATTCTTATATTTTTATAAGTAACAATGTGAACACATCCTCCACAATGAACACAATAAAATTGGGTAAAATAATAATTCCCTCAGTCACAGCACAGTTTTTATTTGGTGGAGGTTTTTTTCAGAACAGCAGTGTTTGTGTGATGAGGTGCTTAAAAATTCTAGCAGCACTGCAGTTTGTGATCCGCTCAACACACACACACACACACACAAACACACACATCCTTTCCATTAGCCTGTCAGCATTTCTACTTTGTGATTTGCCTCCAGAATATTTATACGTTTTCCATCCATTTCCATTTTCCATAGTTAACATATTTTCCATCCAGATATGTTAAATTAAGCAAAACCTTTTTTATTATCTTTTTCAACAAGCAAATTTTAGCTAGAGGTAAGTCGTGTAATTATGCAGTCCATGTTTGGAATATGCTGTTTTTTTTTGTTTAAATTCACAATGATAAGCCTGATAACACATGTAGTACATTTAAAATGGCTATTATTAGTTAATTGGATTTCTTATCAAGTTCACATTGAAAAAGTAATTTCAGGAGACTTTTCAGGATATTTACATGACACACAATATCATGCTAGCAAATGTTTGAAACAAGCTTGGTTCAGCGGCACAACCGCAATGTTTAAAAAATTGTACAGAAAGAAGAGATAGAGTTAGTGTACTCTAGTTATTGTTCTTACTGCTCAGAAAAGTGAATCATGACGTTTATTCTACATTTCTTTATATTATTTTGTTATTTGTTATTTAGTTGTGTAGCTATTTTGTGTAGTTTATGTACAGTCATTTTCGCACCTTTCAGACATATGTACATAACCTCTGTTCCAACTGGTTGCTATATCTGGCAGTTGCTAGTACCTCGTTTAAAAGGTTCAGACTAAACCAGTGCTTGTAACTTCAGCAAGAATAAGAGACATTCAGCTGTTCATAGACATGTGAATGTAAACGTGTTGCAATTAGTGGCATCAAAAAAGTGATTGGGAAAAAGATTGGGAAGTGAATGTTGTTCTAAAAACTTGAAGTGTTCACATATTACGTTAAATTCTCCTATTATTAAAACATGCTGGGACCTCTTGGTTTTTTCATGATTTAGGTCCTTTAATAAAATATATGTGGTATTTTTGACGAAGGTCATTTTGTTTGAAAGTACTAACCAGTAACTTTGTTTTGCTCAAAGCTTTGCACAAATTTGACGTAAGCATCCCATTTTGAGCTTTTGGCCCCTGCAGAACTGCAGTCGGTGGGACAAATGAGAGGAAATTTCCCCTGAGGGTGTGGACAGGAAGCATCTTCAGGAGCATCCTGTCTCTCAGTAAGGGGAGGGAGGTCATCTTCTCACATATTCCCAGCGCAGGCCAAATCTTTTATTTCTCTCTACTGTACTAGTCCTTCCTTTTTCTCAGGCACCTCTCTGAATATCTTAAACATAAATTTTTGAAAGCAGCTTATCCTGCCTGCTATCCGCTCACTGATAACACGGTGAGGATTGGATATCAAGGTTGGCTGAAATCTCTCTCCATTCAGTAGGTAATTTATTATGCTTCATCATAAATCCACTAGCTCAATCATGTCAAGGCAGGTTGCACAGCGTTGTAGCTGCATGAACAATTAAACCCCTGTATTTTATCATCCTTTTCCTGCAAGATTTATATGTTAGCGTTTAGCGTCATATGCCATTTGAGTATATTTAGGCTTGGTTCATGCAAGTGTTTCCGATATGGAATATCATCTGGGAAAATGGCTCAGAGTTTGGGCAGGTGTGCAAATGCTTACACAGCATTATTCTCCCCTGGGTCTCAGCTGATTTCAGCACTGAGTTAAATAAAGAGATGTGACTTAAAATGTCAAAAATAAAGCCTCTTCTTTAACCTGTAGGGCAGTAAACCATGGAGATCCAAGGAATTATAGTTCAGAGTCAGATCATTTAAAATCTTTCAATGTAGCATAATAAGAATTCATTTCTATGGTTAAATGTTTAGCAGTGACAATAACTATGACTTTTTAAATGTTAGTCCATTTCATTTAGTTCAGCCGATATGAATATCATCAGGCTGTTACTAATCTTAATGGCATAAGGTTGCAATCATGATCACTATGAAGCAATCCAACTCTGAACATTTCTCCACGGTGAATCATTTGACATCAGACCTCTCTGAATGACTTTGATTACATTCCGACCATTGAATATTTCGCTTCCTTAAAACCATTGAAATGATGATAAATAACTATTTGACAACGGAGATGTTTTATGTTTAGGATTACTAGTTCAGCTTGTTGCAGTAAAAAGACCATGTAGGCACAATCACTTAACAAAGGGGACATTTCCAATCACTGGGACATTTCAAGATTTTGTTATCAGTTTTACTGGGGTAAGAAATGTTAAACCCATATATCAGTTGGGCAATGGTGGACTAGTGGTTAGGGAGTTGGCCACAGGATCGGAGGATTGTGGGTTCAAGCCCCTTACCAGTAGGTTGCCCTGAGCCCTGTACTGGTACTGGACAGGTACTGTCCTTGTCACTGCTCCCCAATAGCATGCCCCCAGCTGCACGGTGGGTGTGTTTGTGTGCATGGGTTAAGTGCAGAAGTCCAATTTCGTTGTGGTTCACTGTGTGCTGTCAGTGTCAAGAATCGTCACTTTCAATTAGGATTAACTGAACTCGTTGCACTCTTTAGAACCTAGAAGCCTGAGAAATGGCTGTTGAGTTGTGTGACTGTAAGACATAGGCACAAGCTGAGAACTGTAGATTATAAACTGTCGACTGACACCAGGCAGAGGAAGAGATGTTTCAACATGGTGGGAATTTAGTTACCCTAGAAAAACCCTAAAAAGCATAAAAGCAGATCAAAACAATGGTCAAAACAATTTCTGTGGGCTCACAATGACTGGTTTAGCAGCAATTTTAAACAGTTTTTAATCTTCTGAACAAAAGTAAGGCAGTGAGGTATGGAAATAAGCTGAGTAAAATGAGCCAAAACCATTTAACTTGTTTGGTACAGAACCAGGCTGACGGGTTTTCCAATGCGTGACTACATGTGTTTGATGCCAACATTTGAAAGGTATGTGAAGGCAAGTGGGCTTGTGACAAAATTTATAGTGACTGTATTAGCAGATCAAAAATGTCTCTTTCACTTTCCCCTTCTCTCACTCTCTTTCTCTCTTTGAAGTGTTTCCTTTCGACAAGCTCAAGTAATTAAGCATTCAGCAAGAAGAAAGGGGCTGAAAACAATCCTCCTCTCTCTCCTCCTCCCCTCTTGCTCTCATTCCTTTATTTCGTAAGTGAATAGTTGTGGCCTGGTCGTGGTTCAGTGAAGTGGCAGAGTGCTCTGATCCCACCAGCAGTGTTTGTTTTAGCACACGTGTTACCATAGATCTCTCCGTCCTGGCGTCAAGAAGGTGCCGGCCTATCTACACACTTTTGTTTTTACACCCTTGCTTTTTGTAGTTCAAGCGTTATTGTTCTTTTTTTGATAATGTTTTTTACATGTTCATCTGTAAGCTCTTAAAAAGTAATAAAAGTGATTACATAATAAAAGAATACTCTACTCTAATATATCAGTCATATGTTTGGACACAACCGGTTGAAGAAAAGACCATGTAATGTAAAAAGACCATGTAAAAAGACCATGTAATACCATGTATAATGTAATGTCCCCCAGAGTGGCTAAATCAATGCACTGTATTTTACTAAATGTGGACAGACTTTTGTTGTGTGCTCACATTTTACATTTTACTGTTGGGGATGTATTTTATTTGAAATTGAGCAACCTAATGATCATTTGATGATTAACAGAGAAATCATATTTATGCAATTAATAACAGCAAAAGTATTACATTTCTTACACATTTCAGTTGTAGCTGTATGAAACCTACAGTGATGCCCCTTGTTTATAAATATTTACATTGCTGACCATAACTTAATAATGACCTCTTTACACCATTGTTTCCAAAGGTCATTGAAACAAGTCTAGAAATACTATGGAAAATGCAGATGTTTAACTTTTGATTAGACTACTTATGTTAATTCATTAAAAATGAAAAGATTCTTTAAGATTTAAAATTAATCTATTAGTCTAGTATATACAGCCTCCATTTTGTTGAGGCATTTATGTAAAAACATCATTAGATTTAAATCATTGTTGTAAGTCACATTTACTCTCATGTAGCCACCTATATTTATTTTTATCTAATATATATATATAAATCATAGATTTAAATAATTCATATGTATTAAATCCGGAAAAAAAAACTTATTTTATTTCAACTTATTTTTTAGATAACGTGCATAAGAAAGATATTACCTCTAGAACATAAAACCTGTTATGTTTGACTTTGTAAATGTGCCAGCCTGAAGACCACCACATGAATTCCAGTGGGCTTCTTTAATGGCCCACTAAAAAGATTACCCTTAAGACAACATGGTGAACAATGAGCAGTCCCTGTGCCGTCCCACAAAGGCAGGCAATGGCATTTTGCCTACAGCTAAGCTTCTCTACACTGTAGTTGAAAGTGCAGGAGCTAGACAGCAGGCTAAGGCACGCAATCATTGTTTAGAAGTCGGCCATGTCGTCCTTGGAAATAAGCCTCCAATTTTCACACGCTTTCCTCATCTCCCCAGCATTGTGAATGTGGTTAAGTGCGTGAGGGAGGCAAACCTGTGTTTTAGTTTTACGAGCACAATCTGCATGCTTTCACACAAACACCTGAGGCTTGCCATGTGAAGGAGCTCACACAGATGGAGAGAGAACTTTATGTGTGGGAAAACTAGTTCTTTGTTTAATGGCTCTATTTGCTCTGAAAGACTAAGAGTAGAGCTGCATTTGAGGAATCACATGTTGCATAAGCCAGTTATCTCCACATCAATGTAGTCTAAACTAAATAAACTTTCTGCAAATGTGTTCAGGCGTTTGTGTGCAGCTGAAGGTGAAGTTTGCTTTCTATTGTTAGGCTGGAGCTGCAATGCTAACAAGTAATATAAGCAAATAACTGGTCTGTTGTTAAAGTTAAAGGTCATAGAACCAAAGCCAGTACTTGCAGAACGTTTGTTACACACATTCCCATTGCCGATGGGTTATTTTTATGGTTTTATATGCCAGCTAGAGTGAAAGCAAAGACCACTTTTGCTGTTTTTTTGTCCATCCGCTAGACTACAGTGAAGGTGATTGCTGAAATCAGCAATTTTGAGGCATGGGCATCACAACAGTACACCAAACAAGGCAAAGGGAAAAAAATAGTGCTACTGAGTGGGGAAAATAGGAGAGAGGAAGGGTGTGTAGGATCTATTCTATGAACTTTTCCTTCTCTTTAAAAGGGTCAGAAACACATACCATACATACAGGAATTACGCACTCATAATACCACACACACACACACACACACACACACACCTTGTACTGGACATTCCCATATTCTGTCCTTAGCGTCATCATATGCCATAACAGAGGGAGAATATTAGATGAAATATGTCAGAATGTAGAAAAGTCATTAATACATAAATAATTAATAATCATTATAACCTAACTTTTCACCCTACCTTTCTGTTTGAACGGGGACATTCCTACCCCATGCCATGAACGTGGAAAACAGAAGGGGTAGGGCTAAATGCTTGGGGCAAGAGGTGAAAAGGGATTGGTCCTTGTTTCCACTGTGGCTGCCCTTACCCCTCACCCAGCAAATAATTTAGCAGGCCTTTGCAGGCCTTACCATTGCTCACCATTTCATATAAGAGACATAGCATTATATTATTACCGCTTTTTAACACACAGGCAAAGCTATCAAAATGAACAAAGTCTACACAAAAACACAACTTTCCGTGTGATTGCATAATGACCTCATGGAATATATAGTTATGAAATGAATTACACTTACGTTTGATTTACATTCTTTATGGACAGGTTAGCGTTCATGCTTGACTTTAAGTGTCATTTTATGGAGGGGTTTGTTTTGGTGCCATGTATGCAAGAGCTGATCTGTGGAGAGCATCAAATCACATATACACTGCACTTAAGAACTAATCCTCTTTCTAAACCCCTTCTCTCGGTTCTAAAAGCTGGATTGAGAGAACACATCTGCCCCCCTGAGCACTCCCTGCCCCCTAACATTCCATAAGACACCTTTTGACACAAAACCACTTAAAAAAATAATAACTAGATCACTTAAACAGCATTCTGCATGTGCTTTAGGGAGGACATATGGAAAAAGTCGTGCTGTCCATATGGATGTGCTATTAGTTAATAAAATGAGATGAAATCATTAATCCCTAGCTTAGGAAGCAGCCAGTCAAATGAGACGCTTTTCATTCATGCATCTAATTTTCTTTGAAGTCTGAAAAGTACATAAAACAAATGGGCAAAAATCCAACCAGATCATTTTTAGAAATGTTTATGTGCCATTACAGCAACTGCTGCAGATTGCGTGTCAAAATGTTCAAATCCATTCAGGTAAAGACCAAACACAAATCGGATTGGAACATTCCCTGCTGAGTAAATGCAACTCATGTACCATCGCTCACGCTAGCCTCTTTTACCATTTACTTATCTTGCAGCGTCTTATTAGAGTCTGTCTGTCTCTCTCTCTCTCTCCCTCTCACCCAGGAGGAAGACCCAGACAGGGGTCAGCCATGTATGAGATGTGGAGAGCAGTGTCCAGGCTTCAGCATGCATGGCTGGAGGTAAGACACTCTTCTCCCTGTGTGTGTGATGAGAGCAAGTACAAGGCAGAGTGATCTATAACAGGCAGTTTCACGTCTAAAGGACAAACATTTATTTGAGAAAGGTTGCAACCTGTAGCTGGCATTTCTCTCCTCACCGGCTATCATTAACAGTCATGACTACAATTCTCTCTATTTCTCCTTGTTTCATTAAGTTGCCCAATATTTAGCTTTTTGTTTAAATAAAGCTGTCAACCAAATGAATGTTTTACTTCAGACAGTCCTCCGAACATTATTGAAAACCCAAAGAGTTCAATTGTACATACCGTCCCCACCCTGATTGCAAGTGTCTCAGATTAAAGGTCATCTGATCCCATATCAGCTTAATATGTCCCTGCCCACTTTGCCAGAATGCTGCATTCTCAGAAAAACAGGCAGTTTTAGGCTAGTACACTAGAAGTGGTACCCTAGCTTTGTTGTCTTATTTATTTATTAATTTCAGTTGTGGAACTAACTCATTTTTATAATTAAGCCTTAATGTTCATTGTTGTACCTTTGAGGGAACCTTTAACTACAAGGTTTTTACCTTGGTGGCGAATATGTACATTACATCACTAGACAATAATATATATTACTATACATTAATATACTATACTAATATACTATACTAATATACTATACTATATACGATACATTAACATTTTTCTCTCGCAGTCCAGGATATGGCATATGTCAAATACGACCTGCTCTACCTACTGTATTTGACAGCTATTATAGTTCTTGGTAAAGGGTTACATTTAGACTTGCCAGGGCATGACTTTTTGAAGGCCCTGGGATGGGTAAGGGGTATCTGTAATAACTAGCACAACTAGAGTGGTGTGTTTTTGTCAGGGTAAGTTCAAAGCCTCTTTTCACATATTTTGCTTAGATCTTCTGGCCTTGACTGTCCACATTCGCATGTGGAAGCAAGCTGTCTTTAGTGTAAATACTCCTCTGTCCTGAAATGACCTGCATGTTGACTTCCATAATGATATGAGCCATGTGTAACAAGCATCAGACATAGTATTTGTGAGGCAGTCCGTACAGTAACTTTAAAATGTGTGTACTAGAAATTTGTTTCACAGATGTTTGCGATTACTCAAGTGGGTTTCATTGCTTCATTAGTGCAGGGATAACGACACCTAGGCTTGCTTTTGTAGTTGCCATTATTCAACATGAGCAGAGAAGCTGTTCCAATGAAAGTCGAGGAAGCTATTATGAGGCTGCAAAACAAGCCTAAACCAAAAGAGACATCCGTCAAACTTTAGGATTAACAAAAGCAACTGTCTGGAATATCATTAAGAAGAATGATGCATTGGTGAGCTCTGTAATCACAAAGGGACTGGTACACCAAGGAAGGCCTCCACTGCTGAAAGAAGAATCCTTACGATGGTAAAGCAAAATCCCTAATCACCTGTCCAACAAATTAGAAAAAGTCTTCTAGAGGTATGTGTGTCTTTGGCAGAGACTACTATCCACATCAGAGCGATGCCAAGAGTAAAGTATGGAAACAAAAGGAACTGCTTAAGATCCAAAGCATACCAGCTCATCTGTTGGTGGTGGGGGTGCTATGGCTTAGGCGTGTATGGCTGCCAGAGAGGCTGGAACACTTCATTGATGGTATAACTGCTGACGGCAGTTGCACAATGAATTCTGAGGTCTATAGAAACATCTTATTTACTTAGTTCCAGCAAATGCCTCTAAACTCATAAGAGGGTGCTTTATTCTGCAACAAGATAATGATCCCAAACATACTGCTAAGGCAACACTGCTAAAAGTGGAAAATTCTTGAATGGCCATGCCAGTCACCTGATTTAAATCAAATTGATCGTGCCTTCCATATGCTGAAGAAGAAACTTAAAAGACCAAGTCTACAGAACAAGCAGGAGTGGCTGGAGTAGAGGCTTGGCAGAGAAGATACTCAGCACTTGCTGACGGCTATGAAACTTCAAGCAGTCATTACATTACAGGAATATGCAACAGAGTACTAAACACGACTGCTTAAATATACCCACCATTACTTCGTCCCAAACATCATGATTCCGTGAAATGAGGGGGACTATGTACAAAAAGTGTCATTCAAATAACTTAAAATTAAATGTTTTAATCACATCTGAATTATTTCATTTAAAATTTTACACAGATGTGCAGAGGGGTAAATGAAGGAAAAATGTATCTTTATCCCAAACATTATGAAGGGCACTTTATTTTAATCTTGTGCACTTGAGATGTGTAATATGAACATAGTCATGTATGTAAGCTTTGTGTAAAACTCAGAGTGATAGTCAGCACACTTTTAGTTATTAATATCAGCTTTTTGTGGCCAAATACCCACATTGTTTTTGGTGAAATCAGGGTTACAGTCTATAAATTTTACTTTGAAAGAGAAAAGAAGTACAAAGTGTCCTGGGTACCTCCAAGACCCTTACCCTTAGACTTTTCCCACTTTTCCATCCTCTATAAATGCCGGGAATTATCTTATAGGAAATGATCAACCTAAGAAGATTAAAATGTGTGGGCAGCCATTCTGTCCTTTTAGCACACACAGATCAATGCAGAATAGTTCTCTTATCAATGTTTAAAATTATCCCTCTGGGATTAATATAAATAATACATGTTGTGCATCTGCAGACTTACACAGATGATACTGTTTTTGAAGGAAATATTTTAAACCTCACATAAGTCTCTCAAAGCTCATATAAATTTTTTAGCCTTTCTTTGCATTCATTCTTTACATACATTCATTCTTTACATTACATTCTTTACAGTTGGTAGGATGAAGTGCACGCAGAATTAAAAAATAAAACCTCTGCTTAAAATCCATTAATGAAAGGGTAAGTGTAATGCAGTGACAGACTTTCATCAGGATGTTTTATTTCAGCTTAATCTTAAGTGCTATTTTTTGGAACTACTGCCTCTGTTCTCTGTAACAATCTGAGAACAACAGACGTTTGTTCATTCCCACATCTCTAGATCCCCAGAGAAGATTATGTTCCTAAGTTTAGCTACCAGAAATCAGCATTTATGGAAAAGCAGTTCTTCGAACTATAATGAATATTCATCCATTGCCAGCTGGGGCCCACTGTGACTGTTTCTGTTGTCAAACTCTGATGTAGTTGAAACAATATACAATCAATACATGAGGGTTCTGCAGTTCAAAGTCTGGAGGACTTGTTTGACTGAGTTCATGATGATTTCCATGTTTAAAGGATGTGTTTGAGAAATCTGCGTGTTAGCTTTTCTAAATTTTTACTCACAAACTGTCAAACAGGTCTCCTGACTCCTTAGACTTCAAGCATGTAGAACATATTAGTGTCATAGTGGTTATAATATAATATAATTTTTATTATTTAATAAAAAAAAGCCCTTTGCTCTTTCTTTCTCATTATCTTTGTTTCTCTCTCACTCACACATTGACACAGTTTCTTTTGTTTACTCACCTTCAAGTCTTCAGATACTTGTG
Source organism: Hepsetus odoe (assembly GCA_017165825.1). Lineage (NCBI taxonomy): Eukaryota > Metazoa > Chordata > Actinopteri > Characiformes > Hepsetidae > Hepsetus > Hepsetus odoe. Next base: position 5,613,883 of record CM029373.1, on the reverse strand, counting down.
AGAAGCTCTTGCATTCACTCTTTTGCAGGTAATTATCTAGATAAGATATATAGACTAGGTTTCAGTAGTTTCCAGTTACACTTTTAATTAAGGTTCTTAAAGGCAAAAATTCAAATCTCTTGAGAAAAGTCTTCCAACTGTAGCCTATGAAGGCTCTTCCGATGGCAAACCTGTCCAGACTCTGCCCACAGATGTGTTATTACCAGTATACTAAATTAAAATAAATAAAAGCTGCAGTAAAAGTGCAGCAAAACAGTCATATTTCAGTTGTTCTTTTTAAAACAAAAATATGTTGCCCCGAGATAGATCTATATATTCCTTCTCTAAAGCCACTCTCTTGAGAGAAACTTGACTGTTTCTTGGGAATGAAGAACTGAAGGATATAAATTAAATTAAACCAAAAAACTACATCTGATCTATACTAAGAGATCTTTCCAATGAATATAAAATAAAAAAATTAATTATATATGAAATAGGTATGGAAAAAGCGAGTATGTGCTCTCCAGGATAAGCAGCTGAGATAATGAATGAATGAATGTACAAATGGGTCATGATTTCTCATTCTCCAATATTGTAATAATAAAAAAGAACATTTGTAAGTGAGCATGAAGAGGTCAATTAAGCGTGACTGGACATGTGGAGTCTGTTGGGCAGGGTTCCTGAATCCTGAGTTATCAGCAGGCACATATTCATATATCAGAAGGTCATTCAGCCGGTGGCCTGTGTGAAGTAACTGGGCACTCAAATGGAAAAAATGCCAAAGGACACACGTGAAATTCCAGAGGGTATAGAGATTTGAGTGTGTGTGTGTGTGTGTAATAAATGTGATAAGTATATTAGTGAAGCAAAAAGCCACCCTGAACCCCAATCTCTAAAATTGTGCAATGTATGTCCAAGTCAGCTCTTTCTCAATATCATTAAAGTGAAATCACCCAGTTTTGCATTAAAAAGCAACTAGTCTATTTGATTTTGCATACTAGTTTCACTGAAAAAAAAACAGGACAAAAATTAATAACCTAAGCTATTCATTAAAATGTAAGTAATTAATTACAAGTTCAGTAATTATAGTGTAAAATTTAGTTTAAATAAAGCGGAATAAAAAAATATAAGATGCTTTCTTTTCACCCCATGCAACATTTGTTTCTCATTTATTCACTCATTTTATGGGTTTTGGATTTTTTTTTTTCCTCCGCCTTCCCTCTTTTCCTTTCTTTGCTGTGTTGCTCCCCCATGTCCATCTGTCTGGCCCCTCATTCTGTGTCCAGTCCAGGCTGTCAGACTAATAAGATTAGTTCTTTCAAGTCCTGCTGCTGCTTCTGCCAAGCCTGCAGCTATTGAGCCATCAGCCTCAGCATGCTTTACTCCCCTCTTTCTATTTGTCTTATTCATTTTGTGTTCTATCTATCTTTTTATTACATTTCTGTCTCATACCCCTCAGCTGTCTCTTCTTCCCCTGATTCCATTTCCAGTCAATCTGGGCCACTTTTGCTCATTTTAAATTCTGTTTTCTTGCTATTCACAGCTAATGTTAAGATTGAAAATTGGAAAATGACTTCAGTTAATAAGAAAAAGTCTCAGTTGGGCAAACCTCTCTATACATGGTTAGCAGAAGTTAGCCTGAATGGACTTTGAGGATTGATGCCCAAGATAAACTGGCCTTGTGTTGCATGCTACATCTGGATTATATGAAATATTTGCTCAATGACTTTTAGTTTCCATCACCTCCAGTATTCATAGATTAATGCTAGTCCCCATTCTAAATCCAAACTTTTTCATAAAAACAAGATCTGACCATATGACACCCTGAGTGGTCTTGGTTTTTTTTTTCTTTTAGATAGAATCCAGGATGAAAGAAGAGTGACAGATGGAGTTTGCCAGACAGCTTCCTATATCAAATCATCTTGCTAATTTACTGAATTAGCAAGTATGGCTGAGGTGTCAGAGTACCCATCCATCTTGTCCTCGTCCAGCACATATGAAATTAGCATGTATCACAAAGGATTGGTGGTCTGTCAGAGCATTATATTAAGTTACACACATGCCCAGAAAATCCTGGAATGTTTCAGAGCAAGAAAACTAAGAGATAAAACCATTTCTCTGTGCTTATGCTACAAGTTACACTAGAAAATCAGAATTATTGCATTGCAACAATTTGCCTTAAAAATTAGATGAGAAGCATTTACAGTGTATCTGAGAATATGCTGAAATCAAACCATCCCTCAACTAAATTTTAATTCAGGATGACAATCACATCATTAAATCACTCCAGCATTTGTGTAGAAATTACAATATTTATCACCAGTATATTTGTTCAGGTGTTTTTTAACTTTTTATCTTTTTAAAAAAATAAAATGGTACTTATTGTTCGTTATTATTAGATAGTAAGCTGGTGAAAAGTGGCAACCCTTGTCATTGTGAAACGCAGCACAGCACAACACAACAAAATTCAACCTCTGTGTTTCACCCATACTCACACCTGCAGCAGGGGGCAGCTATTGAAAGCGCCCGGGGAGCAGGGATGGGGACAGTACCTTGCTCAAGGGTACCTGAGGATAACTTACTGGTGAGGGAATAGAACCCACAATCTTCCGATCCGGGGCAACTCCCTAACCCCTATGCCACCACTGCGGTAGTGACATGGTAGCCATATTTGTGGCATCCATAGTATAATGGCCTTATGGTTTGAGAAAAGTGCTAGTTATTAAAGGTTTACTGGTTCTATCCCTTTCACAAGTAGGGAAAATGTGGGCAGCGGAGGGTGGGTGAGCAGCACTTTCCCACTCCTGCACCCACTGCTGATTGTGACCCACTATTCCTGATGTGTGTATCCACTATTGGTGTATATGGGATGGGTTAAATGCTGAGCACAAATTTAGCACTTACTGTTTAGAGAGTGTTTGTGCAAGCACTGCTATTTCATCCATTCATTTAATTTGACATGCTGGCAAATATTTAGTATGCACAGGTAGCCAGTTATCAACAGTTTGCTTAGTGGTGTTTAATATATTAAAAATGTGAAAGTAAAGTAAATTGGGACCACCTACTACATGTCTTAAGACCCAATTCAATTTCCTTCATAATGAACAAGAGCATGATTCAGAACTGAGCTCACAAAGACTTCAACCTCAGTAATTTACAGGCTAACAGGCAGGAAAAATGCTTGGCTAATCATTACCAATCCAAACCATACTGAATCATTTATCTGACCAGGAGTGTGAGGTTGACCCAACACTCTCCTCCAGTGGAGCTCATCTTGCAGATTTAGTTGCCACATTAGTTTAACTGTGGCCTTCTCTAAAGCTCGTAATTATCTTGGGTTGGATACAGAGTAAGCTGGCTTATCTCTTATAATACCTTAATGGTAGTGGAACATTATTAGAAGACGAGGTTCTGGAGAGGAACCAAGAAAGATAGCTTACAGGGAATCTGAGCTCTGAGTTATTACAACAAGTGAAAGCACTTGGAACTGGAACAAGGTGTGATAAAAGGTAGTCTGACAAGCATGGAGAGACCAACAAACAAGATGACAAAGGCCTTTCTTTTCAGAGATGCCCAAACAAACAAAAAGTGATGGGTTGATTGACAAGTTTGTTGTTAAGGGTATAATCTTAAGCCTTGTGTAGGCCTTTCACCAGATCATTTCATAGAAAAGCCTTTAAGATGTTTTATTTTTTAAATGTTTATTTGCTATGCTATCATCTGCCCTGTTAAGTTAGATCCAAAATCCAAAGTAGTTTGTAAAAAATCCTGTCAACATTTTCAGAATCTGAACCGCTTAAGAATTGGTGAAAATGTCATTATGCGTGAGCACTCTCCAGTTTTTAACATCAAGATAGGATTTTTAAAAACCTGTAATGTTGTTTAATTAAGGCAAATACTGCAAAAAATGGGATTTTTAATCGATTATTTTAGTGGTATCATCTGTTTCCCTCGCTTTCCCTCTGGAGTTAGCTCCACTCATTATAAGCCCTGACTGTTTTTTAAGAAATAGAATATTTGACAATAAATCAGAGTAAATCTTATTTACATGTATATGTCTTGAATCAGCTTGGACTATTATAATGCCAGAATCTTGAATTCATCCAAAGCCAAAGCAAAAACCAAAGCCTTATAGCTTAAAACTGAATGAAATGTTTTTTTTTTTAAAGTATGCAGAATTTATTCATTTTGGTGAACTAAGTTATTCCATGTTATTTAATGTCAGTTTTGATGTCAGGCACATATTTATTGTTACAGAACATATTAGTTTCCTGGCACTGGTGGTTACAGGAATCAAAGGTTGTGTGGTCTCATAATTATTTCATCTAATAGCTTCCTGTGATGGTTCTTATTGTTATCACTATGAACATATCAGGGCCTCTGGCTTTCTGTAGAACATATCACTTGACTGAATATAAATCTTTCTATTTGTTAAAGCAATCAAATTAGTAACTAAATAATACTAAAATCTCCTTGGTCAACATGTTATAAGGGGATAAGCACTTGGTATTGCACAACCAACCAAACTAGCAAGCACAGTTTGATTTGTTTAGAGTTGGAGGCGAGCTATAGTGTAAGCCTGTTCATCATAAGAAGAAGTTTTAATACATCGTACAACACTAGTTATATGCATAGCTGTCTTTAGCTAATCATCTTGAAACACGTTACTTGACCCCAAGTATATGTAACAGGCCTTATATGTCTCATGTTAGACGAGACCGCTTGTCTTCTCAAGTTTCTTGTCTTATAGAGTAACAAACACATCTCCCTTACTCCACCATAGGCAGCCATATATATTGGAGAGTGCTGAAAGAGTCCTTCTGAAATATGAAACACGGAGTGAGCCAGGGAGGAGAGAAAGGGAGATGAGAGAGAAAGAACGAGGTCTGGGGAGGGGTGGGGTGACGTTTGCACAAGTTGAGCAAAGTCACCTATTGTCTGGGCCGTTGATGTTAGCAACACAGGCCTGCGGCAGAAAAAGGAAGTAAAGGGAGCGGAGAGGGAGAGAAAGGAATAATCCACAGTTTGGCTGAGCATATCAGGATCTAACACTTCTTTATGAAGAAAAAACTGCTAGTTAAGGTCAACCCATGTGGACCTTTTTTATTATCGAACAGCGTCATAGTCCAAGCTGAGTTTTGGATTCTTCAAAGTGAAGGATGTATGAGAGGAATCATGGACTACATGATGATCTAAGGTACCGCAGCTGTTTGGACTGTGTGAAAAGTGTTTCAGATTGATTGAGGCAGAAATTATGATGATAATGAAGGTGGTATTGATAATCAGTGACTACTATATTGGCAGTGAAAAAAGAGATTTCATGATAAATATGAATGTATTTTGTGTTAAAAATACATGTGTAAAATACTGATGCATGTTCTGAAGCTCCTGTAGCTTTCTGAATAGTCTAAAAATTGCAATAAAAACTCTCAAAATGTTAATCCAAGTAGAAAGTAGCTAAGCCAAGCAGCTAAGTAGCAGTAATGATGATGATGATCATGAAGTTGATACGGACGATATATGAGAATGTGAGAATGGCACTGGCTATGATAACAGAGATGTGTATAATTATGCGCAGTCTATTTGAGCATACATTTGTTTACCTTAAACAGTATTTTTCTCAATAAACTTGTTTATATTATTATGTTTATATTATTATATAAGTATTATGTTCAGTATGTATATATTAATATCAGTATATTATATAATATCATATATTGTATTAATTTCTCCATCTTATGCAAAAACAGGGATGCTGCTATCTAGCTTCAACAATACTATATATTATTAACTTTTTGGTAGAAACCAACAAAGTTAAAGGGAGCCTACTTAGTTAAGTTAAGCCAAATTTGATAGTTTTATTAAGTTTTATAATCATCAATTAATTTAGTAGAACTGTCTTCTATTGGCAGCTACAGTAATGTAACAGATAGCTCATGTTCCCAGTGTATTTGAAAATGCACCTGGGGTTTCATTTTAGCCAGACAGGTTTGACATTTAATGACAGCAATTAGAGGCACAGAGTCTCTTCTGGTAGAGAAGCTAATGAGCTACTGTATCAGACTATCTAAAGCCTTCAGCTTCAATAAGAGTGGCTCCATTTATTGCTGTAGTGAACACTGCAGTCCTGCGCGCACTAGAAATTAGGTCTTTACATGTCACAATTTACTGACACCCTGCTAAACCTGTGGGGCAGTGGTGGCCTAGTGGTTAGGGTGTTGGCCACAGGATCAGAAGATTGTGAGTTCAAACCCACAATCCAAACCCTCAAGGTACCCTTGAGGAAGGTACTGTCCCTGTCACTGCTCCCAGGGTGCTTTCATAGCTGCCCCCTGCTGCATGGTGTTTGCATGGGTTAAATACAGAGATCCAATTTTGTTGTGCTGTGACCTCGCAATAACAAGAATAGTAAAAAAAAATTTAATGAATGTATCAATGAAAGTGATAACATGCCAGATGAAGAAATGTCACTTGCTATTGTGTTTTGTGATGTCAAGCTATGTTTTAAACCGTTAAGAAAATCTTCATGCACCTTTCTCTTTTGTTCCAGTTTTACATAAATTTACTTTCAGTTTTCACAATATTAAGTAAGTGACTCTTTTTATGCAACAGTGCTTTCTTGTGAATAATGCCAAGGTTTCCACATTGTATACCCCTGATGTCAGTGTGTGATGTCATCATTCATCAATGCACAAACAGTAACAGTACACTCTCCAGTTAGACAAAACCAGCACTTTTTTAAGGGGATCAGGAATTTTGCTGAGAGTTGAAAAATATTTCCAAACTATCGGTAAATATATTTTTCACATGAATCACAGTGAATCTGTTGTGAGAAGTAACAGTAAAAAGTAAATAAAATTATATTGAGGCAGCAGTGGCCTAGTGGTCAACCCCATCACTGCTCCCTAGGTGCTTTAAATGGCTTCACATGTGTGGGTGGGTGAAAAGCAGAGGCTGCATTTTGTTGTGTTTCACTGTGATGATATAAACTTAAATGGATGCTAAACTTGCTGAAATGGAAATGAGACCATAAGTAGGTCAGGAGCTGTGTTGTGATTGGTTTGTGTGCTCAGATGTCTGCAGGACCCTTTCCTCTGGTTACATTGCTTGGTAGGATTAACCTCTGGCAGCCACTTGTGTTGAGGGTTTACACAAATAGAGACACCTGTAGCCCAAGATTACCCATCAGCAGACAAACTGTAGCCCAGATTACTGATGCCCGCACTAAAGAGCTTTAATACAAGGCTGATATGAATGACAAGTACTGGGAGCTCATAAATAAAATGAATAAAATGTTATCATTGAGCGATCACATTCTTCCCTCAAACCACATACATTGTTTAACAGATATATATATATTTATAATAGATATATAGATTAATGCTCCTTCCCAATAAGTCTCTAATTTACCTGCTTGTATAATTTCTGTCACTGCATGACTGTAATAAAACGATTTCGGGTTAACCTGATATTTCCTTGCCAGACTAAATGACTCAACATGAGTTCATATCAGGGTTGCCAGATTGGTGAACCACAAGGATTCCAGCATCAAAAGCTGAAGCAGATTGATTGATATGACAGATGTGGTTTTGTAGGGTCACATTAAGGTCTCTGTGTTACTGGTTGACATCCAGTCTGTATACAAGTGCCAAAAAATAGACATCATTCAAAACAGTGACAGCTGTCAGAATAACTGTACTGTGAAATTGATGGGTCAGTCATTATACGGCCAATGTGGGTCTGCAGTTTACTATACAGTGGCCAAAAAGAATGCAGTGTGTTTACATATATGTGTGTGTGTGGGGGTGGGGGGGTATGTGTGTTTGGTGACAGCAGCTGTTAATGGTAGACTAACTGCATGTGCCATACCACATGACCAAACATAGACTCACCATCTTGAGGACACACAGCTGTGGCCAGATTGTGTTTGTAGGCTGGGGCACAAGGCCTTTCGCCAAAACAGCTTAACCCAGCACGGTCAGCCTCACTGACCTGTGCTGATTCTAAGCTGCTGTGTGCCCACACTGTTTTAGTTTTGAGTATAAGTCTGTTAATTGTTGTTTGTTTGTCCTGTTTGGGAACAATATGGATAAGCGATGCAGTTATATAATATACCCAGAGAAATGTATAATTACAGTAACTTTGCTACATAAAGAGTCTATTTCCTACATTTGTGTCCTCTTTTATTTTCATCCCCAAGCTTGTTTTGTTAGGTGCACGAAAACAGTTCAACAATTCATCTTGCAATCTTTCTTTATCTCATAAAAATTAAACTGGCTGTTTTTGAGAATCAAATGTGAATTAAATTTGTTTGGAAGGGATGTTGTTTCATTCAAAAAATAGTTTTCTTAACATCAGCATGAATGCTCTTATCTATGCTGCTTGCTAGAGGTTGCACAAGTTTAAATGTGCTGGTTCACATATGCAATATATGGGCTGGGCAATCTTAGCATCTTACAGATTTCTTATGCTTTGAACTCTTGTACTGAAAAAAATGGTTAAAGTATGGCCCCTTTAAATTGAAATGGTAATGAATTACATATGATTTCAGTCCGTTCTGGTCAGTTGACTAAAACGCTGCTGTTCTAAACGTCAAAATTTCTCAAATAAATCACGTTTTTCCATCTGTACACACAATACTTTTAAATCAAGTCAAACAGACATCATCAGACTGATATCAGCTGAAACCTTTCCATTTTCTGCCAATTTTTTCCTTGTATTCTGAAGACCTAATCCTATTACCCTTATCTAGGGTGATAAGTGTCTTTGGGTAAAGTCCCCACTCCATCACAGTAGAGAATATATATCTATGTGTGTTTATGTGTATAAGTAAAACAATATTTAAAGATTCATTTTGGATGATAAAACTCACGACGGTTACAATGTTCATCTTTTATAAGCTAAAAAATACCCGTTGAATTTAGATTCGACCTTTGCTCTGTGCTTGTTATTCTAGTCACTGATACAGTGCTGTTGGATTTTCTGACACATTTTTGGCCGTACATTTCGGTGCAAAGACCTTCTGATTATTCTTCCATAAAAGGACATTTTAGTGCACAATGGAGCAAATGGATGGGGAACAAGCTGTGCCGCTTAGAGAGAGACTCAGTAATGTAGAAGTGTTTGAATAATCTGCAGCTCAGGCTGGTGAAGCACTTTGAAACTTTGAACACTGAGCCTCTTCTGCATCTTTCCTTCCACAGTTATGACCCCAAATCCATCCCTGGAATTCTATCACTCAACTGGGATGTTAAGCATGAAATATGGCTTTGAGTTCTCTGTGCTGCATTGCAAGTGTGTATATGTTTGTGTTTGTGTTTGTTTTCCTACATTTTCAGGTCAAATATATAGAACAACTATAAGTATAAACTTATAATATACAAGTTTAAGTGTAGGAGGGAAGAGAACTCTGAGACCTACAAGAGTGAAGTTCTGTGCAAGTTCTGTATAAGCTAGAAGGCCAGCATTTTTGTTTTTTGTTAATGAAGAGGAGCTGAGTGAGGAACTGGGGAAACAAGGAGGAGGTGATGAAGTGGTTAGGATGCAAAGACACACACAACCAAGGTAGAAGTGGAAAGGTATACATTGGATTGTAAGGAGAAGGAGCTTCAGGTATGGTTTTCCTTCCAAGTTTATACAGTGCATCACCACAGTGATTAAATAACTATCATTCAAATTGCAAAGTAATCACTAAATCTCACATTTGCATATTGCAGCCGATATCAGAATTGCAAAGGCTAAACATATGATAAGGGTGAAAAAATGATATATGTCTTCATTTTTGTGGACATTGCCAAAGTTTGTAGTGTCATATTAAAATACTGAAAATGAATTTGGAATGCCCTTTTACTTTTAAAGTTTATAGGGTTGTTAAGGCCAGCATGACTTTTATAGTATAATACACATTTATGGCATTATTGAAATCAAGCTAATCCTAATTAGTTTGGCAACAATGTTGTGTTGCACTGTAATCTCTTCTCTGCATGTTTTTGGGACTTTTGGGAGAGAGAGAGAGAGAGAGAGAGAGAGAGAGAAAGACAGAGGGATAAAATGAATGTATTCCTGTTCTTTATTCCTTCCACCTCTCATTCAGAAAGTGTGTGGGGAAGGCCTGGATTGATGACAGTGACCTCTTTTCTTTTTGAAATGAGGCTGAGTCAGGGTCACGATGTAGGAGTGAGGGCACCTCCACTAATCCCTTAAACCATGGCATGCCCTCCCCATCTCTCTTGCTCTCTCTCTCTCGTTCTCTCTCTCTCTCTCTTTCTCTCTCTCTCCCTCGCTCTCTCTTGCTCTGTCTATTTTTCTGTGCCTCTCCACTGTACAGTCAAAAAGCTGCAATGTGTATAGGAAGAAGGCAACCGCTGGTCAACTCTGAAGTGGTTGTACACAGACAGGAAGGAGCAGAATTAAATTTGAACACTGCAATCTGGGAACCTAATCCTGGAAACCTCTCTGCATTCAGTGCGTATATGCTTTTAAAGTCCTTTTGTCTGATTGATATTGCTTTTGTTGCTTATGAAATGTTACCTTTATATAACTCTTTCTGAGACCGGAAAATCTCTCTGGCATCAGTAATGATGTGTATTCTGCAAGAATTGCACGAATGATATATTTGTTCTGACTGCACTGGATAATTTTTCCTGCTCTTTGTTGCTTTGGAGTCTGGAGACATGTTTAGCTTGTACATTGCAAGGATTGTGCTGCAGGTCTACTTGCAGCTTTGAGTGTTTTTGGATGTGGATAATCTGTTTGGATGATGTTTTCAAGCTTTGTATTGAATAGAAATTCTAGTTGATTTTCGTAAGGTTTGAATGTGTTTCAAAGAGTTTGTTTTGTGATATGCAAAGCTTGGTGCTGGGTGTGTGTCACCCACTATTTTATGTTCAGATTTACCCTGTGTGACTTTGGATCAACAGTGAACATATTATACTTGTATTAATAAGTGTAATGTAAAGTGAATTTAGTTTAGGGATTGTGATGATATATCATTATTGAAGTAAATCAGGATCCTGTGTGGCAAAACTGCTTATCTCTGTTGTCACAGATACTGAGTCTAAGTACAAATGATAACGGGACTATTAATGGGAATTTTTGAAACAAAATGTATTTTTAGTTTTGTGTATCAGATGTTTTTAGCCTAGTGATTCTGGGTGGATTTACAAGATTCATAATTAAGATCAATACAACATGCTCTTGTCTTGTCTTGTTAGCCTTAAGCTGATTTAAATGCCAGAAAGAGCCCCCAAAATATCAACAAAAGTAATCATAATTTTCTCATAAGAAGTTTCATTTTAATGTGTTATGTTTCTTTTATGTCCTGCATCAGCCTTAATTTGTTGCCTTTTTATTATTTTTACAATAATGTATTCATGAGCTGCAAACATCTTTAATAAGCCATAGCAAGAAATACCGAATCACACCGACAACTACCAAATAAAAATTTGCCATCCAGTTTCTAAGCATAAACAAAAGCATAATTTTTGTAGTTTAAAGAGCTCTTGGTGTTACTTCTCTTGCGGTGCAGAAAAGGCCTTTTGGAGAAAAGTGCTTAAAATTAAGAGCAGTCTCAAAGTCATTTTATATGCTGCACATGTGCTCATAGTTGTCTGCTGGTGGAAGGGGAAGGTGGTTAATTTATTTTTTCTTTTGAACAATGGAGTTGTTAGGTTGTTAGTCTGTTAGTGAGTGTCCAGAGTTCACAATCAGATGATGGTATGGTATATTACAAACAATATTTGGGTCTGTGTAGATTAGATTTTTTTCAAAGCAAAATTAGGTGAGTGCCTGAAAATATTTTAATGTGTTAATGCTTCTATTCTAAGTCTATTAGAACTTTAGAAAAGTAGCCAAGTAGCCAAGAGCTATTATGTTCTCATGAGGAGTGTACTAATATTTGCTCTCAGTTTTGGGGTAAGGAGAAAACTGTGTGTACTGCATTGAGATGCTCATATTCAATGTTACACTCTTACTAATATTATAGTTTTACCATCTGCTTAGTGAATTTTATTCTTAGAAGTAATATTGTGCAGAAAGGGAACCCTAATACTGTGTACTGATTTAAACATTTGTCTAATCTAATGATTTAATACTTATAACTTGAAGGGGATCCAGGGGATATCCCTACTAAATTCTCTTTGCAAATGTGTGTAGTGGAGCCTATGATTTGTGCAGTGTTGTGTGTATGTATTGTGTTAATAACAGGGTTTAGTAATGATGATTGAGTCAGGCAGTGTTGATGTGTGCTGGGGGCTCACACATGATGTCATGTCTCCGCCACAAAGCTAATGCTGCCATCACATCAACATGTGGACATAGAATATCCCCCCACACTGACTGACTGACTGCTAGAATGTGTGTGTGTGAATGTCTGACAGCTTCATTTCCAGCTGTTGCGTATGGATTGTAAGATGTTGCAGCTGTAGTCATCTTGCTTTGTGGAAGGCCTGACTGATACAGTTTTATCCATAATGTTCTTTTTTCATAAAGAATCATAAACTGTTAATCATAAACTGTTTAGACCAGTGCAGGTACTGGTAAATGTCAAATAATGTTAATCAAATACATTTTTTCTTTGAAAGTTAGAGATAACTAGCTGTTTAGCACAATGAGTCATGTTTAATTGCATCTGCATGTCTGGAACAAACATCTGATTCTGACTTTGCATCCCTAATGGGCACCTAAAACTACTTTAAAAAAGTGGCTGGGATTAAAACATTTTTTATTAGATGACCCTAAACCTAGGAGGATAAAATAAAACCTTTCCATGAAGATCTAACAAGAACAATAACATTTATTGAACCAGTCTAGGAAAGTCAAGTGCAACGTTATTATTGCTTTAAGAGTTTGTAAGATTCTCCTCTTTAAGAGAAATCAGCATGATATCTCCCTGCTCCCTGCTTTCTGCTAGTAAGCCCTTCTGCCAGAACTGCATTTTATACTCAGTATAGTACTGATTACAGCTACGTCACACAACGCTGGTTTCTATGCTTTTGCCAAAAAGGAGGATTTTCCCTGTCTAGAAGCGCATTAAGAGTCTGAGTCTGGCCTGACATGTTTTGACATATTCCCTGTCTGTCTGTTTTAAAGGTGCTTCTCATAGTATTTACAAATGCATCATCTAATTCAGATTTTAATTCAAATGTAGTGTTTCTGATTACCTGCTGATTATCTTACGATTATATTTAATTGCTTGTTTTTATACTTAGTAAAACTGGAGATTATCTCTGTTTGACGTTTGTCAAAAGATCCCCAGGAGTGCATTTTACTAACTAGAGCAAAGCTGTATAATTATGGAATAATTAAGGTTCCATGTTTCTGCAAATCCCCCTTTTATGGTTGCTCCACAGGAAGTCCCACAGTGAGCCAAAAGCTGAAGTTGTCTGGTGTTGCCATGTCTTCACAAATCCCCCTTGCTTTCTCCCTCTGCAGAAAGATCTGTGTGCACTGTAAGTGTGTGCGCGAGGAGCATGCGGTGCGCACGGTGCCCGGTCAGCTGGAGAGGATGATGATGAAGCTTGTGTCCGACTTCCAGAGACATTCCATCTCCGACGACGACTCTGGTTGTGCCTCAGAGGAATACGCTTGGGTTCCACCCGGCCTCAAGCCTGAACAGGTCAGCGGACAGACGAACTAGCATTGCATTGGACCACCCAAAGTGAATGTTTGTATTGTAGCCACTATTGTAGGCTGAATGGGGTAGTTATAAGTAAAAGTGTTTATGGCTGTGACATTGCAACCATGATAAATTAAAAACTTGTTTTTTAAACTGGAGATTGACAATGTTTGACTGTAACAATGCTTACTTAAGGTCAAAATTAACTTTATGATGTGACTGCAACAAAGTTGCGAAGATTTATTTATATTCATATTTAGACTTTACTGTTGCTGTGAATTCCAGTTAGATGTATAAACCTATACTTTCTTACACAGCTGATCAGTTAGTTTAGTATGAAATAATGTCTTGTCTGTCTAGAAAAGACAGAAAGGGAAAAAGGGAGCAAAAACTTAAAATATGAGGTATAAACAAGCTCCAAGGGCCTTTCCATCAGAAAGACCATCTCCAGTTAGCGGGCCCTGTGATTTTGAGTGGTGGAAGGAAACCACAGACATCCATCACAGCAGTCTTTCACTCCCTTTATTAATAAAAGTTCTTGTTTGTTTAAATTTACTAGTTTTACAAACGTTGCATGGTTTGCCAACACAACTTATTAACTTTGCTATTGAAGGAAGCTATAGAGCTGCCATCCTCTCTACTATGATGAGTAAGTGGCCTTTTATTTCAGTTGGGGATGAATAGTGATGCTATAAAAGCATCATTGACCATGTGATTTGATTCATCATATCTCAAATATTTTCTTTTCACCTGTATCCACTTATGATTATACCACACAGTTAAGCCTACTTAACTTACTTCTACTCATTCTTAAGAACCCTATGGTTGCTTCTTAAAGATGAAACATGTTACTTTTCCTTCATTTATTAGTCTACCTTTTGGGTAATAATATTGAAAACAACATGTTTGTTGGACACTGCTTGTCACCCTTTTTAGAAATTAGGGCATTTTTCAAGTGGCCTGTGTGCTAGCATGCTAGCTTAATGTTCATACTGGACAATGGCAGCAGCTAAGAGCAGCTGTAACTGAGACGGTGAGTGTGTATTGTCTATTGTGTGTGTTCACTATGAGCTCAGATTTCTCTTCACAGAGCAGAAAGCAGAAGGAACTCAAATTACACTGGTCTGAATCTCATTATTAAACAGCTTACACACACACACAACACAAGTTAACATCCCCTCAGTAATGAAGTGTGTGTGTGTGTGTGTGGGTGTGTGTGTGGGTGTATGTGTGTGTGTTTCTTTTCCTATGTATACAGTATAACTCATCCCCTGTCTTTGTGCCTGCAGGTGTATCAGTACTTCAGCTGTATTCCTGAAGATAAGGTGCCCTATGTGAACAGCCCAGGAGAGAGATATCGTATTAAACAGCTTCTTCACCAGCTCCCAGCCCATGACAGTGAGGTCAGAGGGCTCCACACTTACCCATCCTTAGGATTTATGCTTTTGACCCAATGTGATAAATCAGCACCACATTCATGCTGAGAGCCTGAAGTTCTTAGATTCACACTGAAGCTGCTAAACAACTGTAGCTAAAAAGAAGGCCTATAATTGGTGGCTGAAATGTTAAGCAGCACATACAGTTGAGGCCAAAATTATTAGCCCCCCCTTATGAAAGACAACACTCTTGATTTCTCCATGAAAATGAACATTAACATGTGTTTGTTATTTTGGAAACAAATGCACTATAAAAAATAATGACTAAGTTTAATTAGGATATTTTATTGATACACCGAGTTGAAACAAGAAAGGGCAAAAATGAGACATTCAAAATTATTAGCCCCCTGGCCATTAATAGTCAATAGTTTACCCTTTCTGAGCCACAACTGACAACAATCTCTTAGAGTAGTTCTTTACTAGGTTGGCACAGGTCTCCAGAGGGATTCTGGCCCATTCTTCCATTGCAAATTGTTCTAGCTGGTCCAAATTGCATGGTTTCTGAGCATGGACATTCACTTTGAGCACCCGCCACAGATTCTCAATAGGATTGTGTGGGCCACTCCAGGATCTTGGTTTTGGTATCCTTGAGGAACTGCTGGACTAATTTCGATGTATGCTTTGGGTCATTGTCTTGTTGGAAGACCCAGCGATGACCTAAGCCCAGACTACGAGCAGATTTCTGCATATTCTCCCTCAAAATGTCAACATAATTTTATTTTTTCATGATGCCATGCACCCGAACAAGGCTCCCTGTGCCTGAGGCTGCAAAACAGTCCCATAGCATGATGATCCCACCACCATGTTTAACTGTGGGAACTGTGTTCCTAGGGTTGAAGGCCTCTCCCTTTCTTCGCCAAAGATAAGCAGCATCCATGTGCCCAAACAGTTCCTGTTCAGTCTCATCAGACCAAAGCACAGACTTCCAAATCTCATCTTTACCTATCAAATGTTCATGGGCAAACCTCAGTCTGACTGTGATGTGCCACTCTTTGAGTAAAGGGGTTCTTCTGGGACGATGGCCCTGAAGCCCACCATGATGAAGAGCCCTCACAACTGTGTTCCTTGAAACATCAACTCAAGAAGAGGCCAGCTCAGCAACAATCATCTTGGCAAATGTCCGGGGCTCCTTGCTGACATCTCTGACTATTTTCCTCTCCAGAGTTCTTGAAATCTTGCGTTTACGGCCACGGGCAGGTTTGTTTCTTACAGAATTTGTCTCCTTGTACTTGGCAATGATGCAGTGTACAGCAATTCTAGACACTGTGATTCACTTGGAAATGGCAGTGTAACCTTCCCCCTTATCGTGAGCCTCTACTATCTTCTTTCTGAGCTCCAGACTGATTTCCTTTGTCTTTGGCATGATGAGTAACAGTAGTCCCTCTCGTGTTCAAGTGGCCTGTGCCTTGGAGTCTTTTTATGCTGATTGAATGTTGTTAGGAAGCCAGTTGACTGCAGGTGTTGCTAGGAAGGCAATTGACTGCACAGGTGTAGTTTCAAAGCTGATTGGTTAATTACTGGAGGTGTGTTTTGAAAACAAACATTCACATGGGGCTAATATTTTTGCCCACCCCATTTTTTTACTATATTTGATATAAAGCAAGCTTAAATATTTATTTTATATTACAAAATGTACCAAAAGCTACTAAATACCACTGGTGAATGTTTGCTTATATCAAGTTTCATCAATGCTGCAAACATTGGGAAGAATTTTTTTTAAATGTTCCGTAATTCCTGGGGTACTAATAATTTTGACCTCAACTGTATGTGATGTGATGGGGATGATTTAGTTTTTTTTATTCATCTATTTTAAGAAGCTTTCTTTATGTAAATGAGTTATGCGTCAATCAGTCATATTGTTGGAATGTATCATGACAAACCATGGTGTCACGCCCAAACGTACATGTTGACATTCAGTGCTCGAATGCCATTTGACCATTTGTAGTTATTGCATTTGACAGAGTTACAAATTATCACATTCTGGAATTCATACCATTTCATTCATTTGAATATGTAGATGATGATATTAGGCTGCCGTGAAGGGACTAGAACTTTGCATACCCCTCTTTAGGCACCCACAGCTGTTTGTGTTTTGCAACATGCAGCAGCCTGAAGCGAGGGAGGCGAGTATAAAAATGCAGTGTTCACTTACAGTGTACAGCTACTGCAGATTCGGAAAGTGTGTTAGAAAAACTAAATAAAAGTAAAGTAACTATCATCAAACAAGCAAATGGCCTTTGCTACCCTAAAATTGTTTAAATTGCAGTCATTTTAGTTTTTAAATGGTGTCAATAAGAATTATATTATTATGTGGTGTTAATAATTAGATTATTTTTGTGGTTAAACAGTGCAGAAACATGGATGTGCTGGGGTGACATGGTTGAGTAATGCTTAGCATTGTCACTTCATTGTAAGAGGGTGCTGGGTTATGGTTCCCTGCTGGGGCAGCCTGAGTTCTTTCAATGTGGAGTTTTGATGTTCTCTCTGTGTTCCTGTTCTTTCTTCCCAATGCTCTTGTTTCCTTCAACAGTCCACATGAATCGAGGTCAGGTGAAAAAGAGATGTAAAATAGCTCCCTAGGTATGACAATATTTGTCTGTATATCTGCCATGAGATGGACTATTCAGGATGGGCGTTTCAACCTTAAAAATGACCTTGGTTTAGTTATGAAGCTCAGACAATGAGGATATGATGCTTTGTCTTCAGCATCCCTGCTTTTGGCATCCCAAATTGCTTATGTGGTTGCTAACACTATAAACCATACTGTTACATATGAAAAAGGACAACATTACAGACAAAATTCAAACTAGATTCCTCAATCAAAACTGATACTGCTCTTTTTAGCTGTTACACACTTACGCACTACAGTTACACATACGGTTTCAGTGTGTTTTCAGTAGGAGATATATATTTTCCTTGTTAAATGCCTTAATGCCATAAACCTAGTAGCTCAAGTGCAAAAGTAAAGAGAAGAGCTTTAAACCTCTGTTTAACAATATTTGTGTTGAGGAAAACTAGATTTGGTATTTCATCTTGCTAAGAAATGTGTTATACCCATGTGTGCCTTCTTTTTCAGAAACTGAATTCTTTTTGACATCAGTTAGAGCTGATTAGAATAAGCTTAAACTTAACTCACACTGCAGTGCTGTGGCCATCCACAGTAATGTAATCACTCTACTTGTGCCCTACATGCCAAAAACCTGAGTGATAGAAGTGTGTACCTTTACTAATGTGTGTATATGTGTGTATTTGTGCAGCCCCAGTACTGTAACACTCTGGATGAGGAGGAGAAGAAGGAACTGAGGTTATTCAGCCAACAGAGGAAGAGAGAGAACCTGGGTCGCGGCATTGTTCGCCTTTTCCCTGTCACCATGACTGGAGCCATTTGTCAACAGGTGAAGAAAAGTAGAGTAAATCTGTGATTCAGTGAAAAAACGAATTTCAGTTTAGCATACCTTTTCTCTTAGTTCACAGGGTAAACATGGTAAACTATCTTTGAATTAATATAAGGCAGTGAAGAAACAGGTGGAGATGATTCCTGATGTTTAGTTTACTGGTGTTGCTGAATGCTGAGTGCTTGGAACCCCTTTTTGTAGGCACCTTGTAACTTTAGGCACTTGCCAATTTGTTTAATCAATATGCCAAAGATCAGACAGTTTGAGTGGCATAAAATAGTATCTTTGTACCAACACTGTGATTGCCAAGCAAAATATAAAGAAATGAGGGGTGGTAACTGGTCTAGTGGTAGGCTGCTAGCTGATGTATGAAGAGATTGTAGGTTCAAATTCCATCTCCAGCACTACCACCACTGAGTTCCTGAGCAAAGCCCTTAACCCCAAGTTGCTCTAGGGGGACTGTCCCTGTAGTTAGGAGTTTAATCTGGCTAAGAGATGTCTGCCAAATACTGTGAATGTAAATGGGCAGCTCAGGACTTTACAAACTG
The DNA here is from genome assembly GCA_017165825.1 of Hepsetus odoe. Lineage (NCBI taxonomy): Eukaryota > Metazoa > Chordata > Actinopteri > Characiformes > Hepsetidae > Hepsetus > Hepsetus odoe. The sequence goes on along the minus strand of CM029373.1, from coordinate 5,594,910 downwards.
CAAAAAACTGCAGTTTGTACATTTGAAACCACATCTAAAATATGTTAGTGGTTTATCTCAATTCGGGAGAGTGTGCATGATTATTTCTTCAAGCATTTAAGTGAACTGGGGGTTTGATATAATTGTTTTCTTACCATGTTTCTTTACCATAGGTCTTTTTCCATCATTTTGCAAAATCTCTGTCTTGGAAAGGGCACACCCAAAATTTATACCAGGGCTAACTGACCGTTATCAAAAATAACATTTTTAGATCTTTCCTCACCAGCTGATGGAAACTGAAACAGATCTATGCTGCCCATATGGAAGGCATAAAGCCGCATGTATTTCAGCCACCCCTCAGCCTCAGCGTTTGAAGTGTTGTGCCACGTTCCAGTGCACTGAACGCACCCTGGCTGATGAATGCTTGCTGAGAGGGTGTGGTGGAGGCTGGGAGCGACATTTTGTTTCATCTAAGCCTGATTTATGAACTCGTCAAACAGATGTGGCTTTGCCTGCTATGCACCCACTCAAACAGAGTAGAGCCCAGAACAGCAGGGGAATCTGTCTCATTCAAATGCTCGTAAAAGTAGCCTTTTGACCTCTTAGGTTTGTTGTTTTCTCTTCAGCTGAAAAGGTAGACAGTGATAAGGCTGCTTAGGTGACTTTATAGGCCTGGTTTAGTGTAAGAAAGCCATTGAAAGCCATTACAAAGACCCATTTTACAGGAATGGGAATGACATGCTGCAGTGTAACTGAAGCTATTTGGAGGACTAAATGAATTGAATGAAATTGATGCCTACAGCAGTAGTTTTATAAGAAAATAGAATGTTGACTGTCTTTCAGTTGTTTTTTCTTGACTAGATTTCCTAGATTCTTTTTTAGACTTTCATTATCAGGCATATATATTCACCTGCAAAACTAGTTAAAATGACTTTTGGTAGCTTACATAACATGTTGACAAGTATTCATGACGTTGCAGTGTTACAGAAGGAAAGAGAAGATTTGTTTGATATTATGCTATGAATAATCTGAATAGACCTTGACTCTGACCTCCTGCCCTAGACAATTAGCCTAGCAACAATTTTCATTTATTTTTTAAATGTTAAACCATTGCTAGCAGTAAAGTGATATAGTGTGTCTGACACACTGCAGCCATAAACAAACTGGACAGAAAACCATTAAGAAACAAACACATTCAGATAGACAAATGTCTCATATCTGTGATATTAGCCTAAATTAAAGCAGCTTGGGAACAAAAGCTGGGGGTCAGCTACCAAAAGACAAATGGGTGAAGGATATTTTTAAAATGAAAAAATCTAAAACTTTAAACTTCCCAATTTGATTGACAAATATTCAGGCAGTTTAGAGACTTGAAAAACTAGTGGCTCAGATAACGCAATAGTTTCACACACTCGTTGCAGCAGTTATTCATACTTTGTGGAGAAAAGCAGGAAGCAACACTGTTAGGAAAAGTGAGAGAAATTCTGAAGAGGGGATGCAGTATGATAGAGTTCATTTTGGAAGACAAACTTGTTACGTTACCCTCTGTTGTTCACAAATAGCCCCTGGAGAACAGGTTTTGTGTTAATTCATTCTGTGTCAGTACTAGAACATTGCTGGATATAGGAGAAGCAACCACCCAGCTTGAAGTGGATGGCCCTATAGATAGTGTTAGCTATCGCTATTGACAAGCCCTCTGCATTTTATAAAGTGTTTGTTTACTTAAAGCCCTGACTTTATTCTTTCTTGTTTGTCTTGCTTTCTCTTTTCCTCTCTCCCTCTCCCTCTCCCTCTCTCTTCCTCTCCTACAGTGTGGTAGGCAGATTTGTGGAGGTGATATAGCTGTGTTTGCATCCCGTGCTGGCCATGGCTCCTGCTGGCACCCTCAGTGCTTCCAATGTGCAACCTGCAGTGAGCTTCTAGTGGATCTCATCTACTTCTACCAGGACAGTCATATCTACTGTGGTCGGCACCATGCTGAGCGCATTAAGCCACGTTGCCAAGCCTGTGATGAGGTCAGAACAGCTTCAGTCCTCACTGTACTATTCATTTTCCATACTTGCTTATGTGTAATGTTGTCCAGCCCGGCACTCATAATGAAACAGTGTGCTGTTCTGTTTTCACAGTGTCGAATAGTCAATTTCGTCAGTTACACAGTGTATTGAATTGGTTGTCTTATAAACACTGTATAACACATTAACACATTGTCTGTCAGGTACATATTTTTCAATGTAATATTTGAAAAAATAAACCTTAAGCCGGAACAAATAAAAAGTGCAAAATGGCATGACATCCATTAAGTTAACTGTTACTATGCAGTTTATACAAGTGCTGTGCACTGCCTATGGTTGGTTATAAGCTCCCTATATTTTTCTTTTTATTATTATTAGATAATTTTTCTTTTTTGATGCTGCTTGCAGGTTTTCGGCAATGAACTAGTGAAAATTCCCAGGATATATTTAGAAAGACATCTTGTGATGTGTCACATATTTACATAGTCTCAACCAGACATGAATAATGAACAGTATCAGTACAAATCACATGATATATTCTCCATACAGACTTTTTAACTTTGACTGTATACCTACATTAAAGTAAGATTAAATTATAAAAGAGTTCTAGAATATGACTTAAAAGTCTGAAATAGTAGATGCTGGTCTTATGTTAAATGGTACTGAACTCTGATATTGTACCACAAACCTTTCATCCAGATCTCTCTCAAATATTTTCATGCTCTGAGAATAGACTGAAGTTTTTCTATCTCTGTGGTTAGATCATTCTAGCGGACGAGTGCACAGAGGCAGAGGGCCGACACTGGCACATGAGGCACTTCTGCTGTTTCGAGTGTGAAACAGCACTGGGTGGTCAGCGCTACATCATGAGAGAGAGCCGGCCATACTGCTGCACCTGCTACGAGTCTCTTTATGCAGAGTATTGTGACACCTGTGGGGAGCACATCGGTAAACCTCTAAAGAGATAATAAAGAGAACCACATATAAAAAAAACTGGACAACCTATGAAGTACTATCATGATGTACTATCATGTGACATATGCTCACCAAAGTCCAAAGTAAACAGACAATGAGGTCATAATTGATATTGGAGCATTAACAGCAAGTTGAGAGTCAATGTGAACCACAATGGACTTTTATTTTTCTTAGTATGGGATGAAAAAATCCAGTCAATTACATGTGCAAATGCGATTAGACTGAACATTACACTATACATTAATGAACAGAACAGTGTGTCTGCAACACTGCAGAGGGGTAGTATGATAATGGACATATGCTCTCTTTGCCTCTGTAGGAATAGACCAAGGGCAGATGACATATGAAGGTCAGCACTGGCATGCATCTGAGGCATGTTTTTGCTGCGCTCACTGCCGACTCCCCTTGCTGGGCAGACCCTTCCTCCCCCGTGGTGGGCTCATTTTCTGCTCTCGGCCGTGCTCCCTTGGTGAAGACCCTGACAACTCAGATTCCTGTGATTCAGCCCTTCAGAGCAAACCAGCCTCACAAAAAAACACACAGCTTCAGCATCGCAGCTCACCACTACGGCCATTGGAGGGCAGCAATGCATCCATTGCCACTGTTAAAACAGCATCTACAACATCTCATCTGTCAGAAAGCAGAGGTATAACTAATTTAACACAGTTGGTGTGTCTTATAAATACTGCATATTTTCAAATTAGTTTGACTGATTTTAAATGACATGGTTTGAGGCCCATATCTACATCATAAAATATTTAATTGTTTTTATACTGATCATTTCTCCGGCACTCTCTCATTCTTTTTTTTTTTTTTTTTTTTTTAGGTGTACATACTTTACACCCCCATTTACAAAATGGTGGTCCTCAGCTTCCACCTTACAGAGAAAAACACCCTCAAAGCTCACATTCTCCATCCCATTTGACTTCCCTAGCCAACGGCGGTAGTCCATTATCATCCAGAGATCAATCAAATGCTGACAAAAACTCAGGTCACATGAGGTTGGAATACACAGTGGAACTGAATGGATATGCTGAATTTGGTCCATTTCCACCAACCTGTACCTCCAGAGGAACCTCGACTGCAAAGGATAGTGGCAGACTTGGGGAGAATTGCAGTTCAGGTGAGTTGCAGTACTGATGTGTTAAGTACGTGAGTCTTGCACTGTAATGACTACACAAATATGGAAATTAAGATTTAGAACCAGGCTTTTTTATTAGACAATCAAATGTAATGATAGAACTATTGTAAACTGTACAGTTTCATGAATAATGATTTAGTGAAAGGAACAAGATAAAGAAATGGTCAGGCATAAACAAATATTTTTGGCACAAAAGCCTACACAAAGATTGTTTATATTGTATGTATATATAGTATTTGTGATTACAGCCACTAGACCCATACTTAAGATTTGCTCTCCCCTTCCTCTGCCTCCCATTTTTCACTTTCTTTCTCAGGAACTCTCTTTCCGCCACACTTATCCCCTGCATTTGACTCTCTAAATCACACAGATTCTTTCCCACCTCCTCCTCCTCCTGTTTTTATTGGCCCAGATGATTTGCCAATCCTTCCCCCACCTGACACGCCTCACCTCGAGCCCTTACCTCCTCCACCAGCCTCAGAGCCAGGGCGAAGCAGTACAACCAGAGTCAGCTTCAGGGACCCTATCAGCTGTAGCTATTCAGTGGAAGAAGATGAAGAAGAGGAAGAAGCAGATATTGAAGATGAAATAAGAGAGGGGGCTCAAGATGAACAGCAGGAGGATGAGGAGGAGGAAGCTGTGGGAGGTTTGGGACGCAGATTACACCTTCGAGCCAGAATGCCACCTCAGATGGACCTGTTGGGTAAGCCCATTTTGTCATTTAATTTAAGGGACCATATGAAAGTGTGATTTTGCTGAAATAATGAGAATGGCTTGTTGTCTTTTAAGATGGATCATACCACCGCAGTTTCCGGCGGGGGGGTGCAGGCCCATCAGGGCATTGTCGCATGGCTTCAGACTCATTGCTGCATATGGGTACAGAGAAACGCTTCAGACGTTCACGCCGTGACAGACCCCGTTTAGACGCACTGGAGTGGAGAGAAGGAGAGTGTTCACAGCCTTCCAGCAGCAACACAGATGGAGATGGCAGCACCCAGCTGACCCTTCACTCCACTTACTACAGACATGAAGACTCTTGCTCCACCTGCTCATCTTCATCAGACTCAGAGGAAGAAGGTTTCTTCCTAGGCCAAAGAATTCCACTGCCTCCTCAACTGACTGGCCAAGAGAGAGCCCTGGATGGAGAGCGAGTAGAGGAGGAAGAGGGGAAGACAAAGAGAGGCAGCCTGAGGAGAAGGAGGACACAAAGTCTGAGCAGCAAAGAAAAAGACAAAAACTGTATACTGTCTTGAGAGAGACAAGCAGAGAAAAAGATACTCAGTTATGGACTGCATTCACATTACAGAGAGCTGAAATGGCACGATTCCATTTTTTCCTGCCTGAAGGTGGTATAGATCTAATGTTTAAGAGCTGTGTGAACACAAAAGAATCTGTTTTTAAATCACATTTACCCAGATTAATAGGTATCCATATCTGATATGTGGCTATTAGAGGTGTAAAAATAAATAGGTGCATCGTAATGGATTGCTCTGAAGTGGTTAATTCAGCTCCATCATTTTAGACCACTTAGGCCAACAATTTGTGTCGGTTTGAAACATAAACATTTAAAAAGCTTAGCGCATTGCTATTATCAATTTCATTACTGTGTAAATAGTTCTTAAATGTATTTGGTTAATTTTTTATAAACTTATAAGAAATTATAAAAATAATGAAGAAACTGGATAGAAATTTCACTGAAAACATCATGATATGTAAAACTGTTTATTAATTCATTTTAATATCCTATTGATTTGTCATTGAATCACTGTCAGACTGAGGATTTACACCCCTAATGGCCATGCGACCAATAAGAGAAAGATCCTGTTTTTTTCCTCACTTTACTGCTGATGTGTATGATAGACAAGATTCACTTACCAACACAAATCTGAACCATCAAGGCAGACAGATTGGATCTGAGCAATAAGTCTTGTAATGTGACCATAAAGACACAGTCAAGTTTGCAGTTTCTTACCTATAAGTGAGACAAGTCAGGAACTAAACCGAACTGTCTTAAAGTTGTATTTGATAAACACTGACATCCACTGAAGATGCTACAGACTGGGATGCTAAGTGCTACATAAAGTCATCAGACCAAGAAACTACTGCAGTTCACATACAGTTTTGGAAAATCTCTGATTTTTATGTGAGACAAAGAGCTTTTACTGTGTGCAAAGAAAGACACAGACTCTGTAGATCATTGAAGCACTTTGAAAACTTTTATAAACATTTTTATGAATAGAGCATTTCTTCTTCTTAACTCTTTATTTACCAAGAACATTTTTAGCTTAATGTTATTAGAATTGGTGCGTGCAGTTTGGTGCTTTCCAATGTCAGCGTCACTGGAAAAAATGGTTGTCCAAAAATGACAGTTGTGTATCCAAATGAAAGATCGCTCCAATCCAAATGAAAGATATTTTCAGTTTTAACACATCACACATGACCTCCTCTCAAAAGGAACTAAAGATTATGTTGTCAGTCTATCAAGCAACAATTTGGATTTCAGAGGAAAGCTTTCATTTCAAATAAGGATTAAGATAAATCAGGATTTTGAAGGTCAGTTGCACTTCAGATGGTTTGAAAACAAACCTGCATTCTGCTGGATTGGTGTATAACTATAAATGATTAAATCTTTCATTCTTCTAATAAGCTGAGTACAGAATTGAAAGGAACAGATGTACTGAGTTGCTGTTTACCAGCTGCATGCATTTCATGACAAATAGGCCGACATTTTTAATTAGCATTTGTATGTTACATTAACATGCATGAAGGTAAAAGACACTTTTCCAATCACCTGTAGCTTTGACGTTTTCTTACAAAACCATACAGAGTATGTACTGTAAATTGATATTTGGTTGAAAAATCAAATATACACAATTTCTCTATCCTAAATGCAGTCCGTCAGCCGAGACATGTTTGGTGTCTGAAATATCTTTGGTCTTCCACATCATGACAGGCAGCAAGAATGGAGATTTACAGTAAAAATCACTGTAAATAAGAATCATTTTATATAAACAAGGGTGATGGTGCAACTGTAAAGAAATCATCTTTAGACATTTTAAGGAAGAATCTCAGAGAATAAAAGGTTAATTCAACATTTATATTCATAGATGAAAATAAACCACTTAAACTTTTTAGCTTGGTTTCTGGCGTTTCATTTTATTGGCCCCCAAACACATCCTTCTCAGCATTTTTAATTGAAATGTTAAACCAGAATGAACGATCACATACCATCAAACAACTCATGCAGTTATATCTATCACTTTCACTACCAGCCGAGCAAACCTTCAAAAAGGAAAGTGACAGCTTGTCATTGTGAAACACCGCACAACACATCGTGAACCACAACTCTGCATTTAACCCACTTGCAGCAGGGGGCAGCTATTGAAAGCCCCCAGGGAGCAGTGATGGGAACTGTACCTTGCTCAAGGGTACCTCAGGGCAACCTACTGCTCTGGGATTTGAACTCATGACCTCCTGTGGTCCCACTGCTTAGGGCAGCGGTGGCCTAGTGGTTAGGGAGTTGGCCACAGGATTGGAAGATTGTGGGTTCAAACCCCTCACCAGTAGGTTGCCCTGAGGTACCCTTGAGCAAGGTCCCCGTCACTGCTCCCTGGGCGCTTTCAATAACTGCCCCCTGATGCACATGTGTGTATGGGAGAAATGCAGAGGTTGAATTTCGTTGTGCTGTGCTACGTTTCACAATGACAAAGGTTGTCAATTTCACTTTCACTGCTAAGCCCAGTTCTGGTTATCTTAATAGCCCTTGAGCCAACACTATTGGCATCTGTCTATTGCCAGGGCTTTCCTGTGGACACTGTACTATTATAACACCAGCATGGATGCCCCTCAAGCAGATACATTTACTAATAAGTAATAAGTGGGTATATGGTAACTAACAAGTGGGTATATGGTCCCTTTTGGGCATGTGCTGCATTTTATGCATTAACTTTATGTACAGCCACTTCTCCATCTGTCCAGCAGGGGGCGTGTGGAGTTTCGCTCGTGAGTGAATCCCACAGGCCGCAGGTCTAATCTTTCATCAGTGTGTAAAACCAGTTCTGTCCTGAAAACCTTCCCGGACACAGGAAGCCTGCAGCTCAGGAATAGCTGGTTTCTTCTCGGTTACTAAGTAAAGATCAGGGAAACTCGGGCGCTGTATTTTGTCACCGTTTGGGTTCAAGGACACCGTGATTATGCGTTTGATGCACCGCTTCTCCATCTGACCACCAGGGGGCGCGTAACAAACCTTCCAACAGCAAGAAGTCCAGTTTGGGTTCAGAGACTCACAGCCATCATTAATTCACAGACATCATTTAAACACACACATACTGCTGAACACCATGATCAAACATTTTAGACGAAGAAGTCTGGGAAAAACGTACTTATCCTATTTTTATTATTTGGGAGATATTAAAGTGAAAAAGTGAAAGTGACTATTCTTGTCATTGTGAGAACACACAGTATAGCACACAGTGAACCACAACGAAATTAGATCTCTGCATTTAAACCATACACAAACACTCACTGTGCAGCAGGGGGCAGCTATGAAAGTGCCCGGGGAGCAGTGACAGGGACGATACCTTGCTCAAGGGTACCTCAGGGCAAGTTACTGGTAAGGGGTTTGAATCCACAATTTTCTGATCCTGTGGCCAACTCCCTAACCACTAATAATAATAATAATAATAATAATAATTACGATAACAACAATAATAATAATATGATGATGAGGATGATGATGATGATGCAACAATATAATGTAACTTTATTAATGTATCTTTATTTATTTATATAGAAATAAACAAGACATTTGGGAAGTGGTGGCCTTAAGGACTAAGCCCCAGGGTCAGAAGGTCATGGGTTTGAGTCCCAGGCCAGTAGGTTGCCCTGAGGTACCCTTGAGCAAGGTACCGTCCCCATCACTTCTCCCCGTGCGCTTTTAATAGCTGCTGCACAGTGTGTACGGGTGAAAAGCAGAGGTTGAATTTTGTTGTGTCTCACTGTTTTTGGAGTCATGTTTCATAATGAAAAAATAATTACTTTCACTTAACATGGTTAGTCAATGTAGGGGCAGCGGTGGCCTAGTGGTTAGGGTGTCAGCCATGTGATCGGAGGATCAGGGGTTCGAACCCCTTCCCAATGGGTTCCCCTGAGGTGCCCTTGAGCAAGGTGCCGTCCCTGTCCCGCTCCTCCCTGCGATGGGCTGGCGACCTGTCCAGGGTGTATCCCCCGTCCTCGCCCTGTGTGTGCTGGGTTGGACACCAGTGCGACCCCGTTTGGGACAAGCAGCAGATAATGGATGGATGGGTTAGCCAATGTAATGAAGGGTTGATATATTTTCTCATCTTTTTTCATATTTGTCAATTATCTGGCTGTATCATTCTGAGCTGTTGTCTCTTCATCATGTTTTTTGTTAATTCAGTGAACATTACATTACAGAAGTCGAGTTGTTAGAAAGACAATTATTATATACAAGTATTGTAAATTTACTCAGATTATTAAAGATAAAACCCACCTGATACTCTTTCATTTTCATAGCCATGCTTGTCACAATGCTCAAAGCCCTTTTCTCTTTTCACTTAATGTTTTTATTAAATCATCCAGCTACACTTACATCAGTGTGATGCTGAACTATGATCATTTTTATTCTTTTGAGAACAAATAGCACCAAAGATCACTATACCACACCATCCCATCACCATCGCTAAAAGGAGAAAAACCTTTTTATGTAAACCCTTTTATGTAAATTATACATTCATGCCATTATATTCAAAATAAGGTCTAATATTTCTCCTTCAGGAAAGAACTGAACTTTTTAAAAATATCAATTCACTTCCCTCCAGTAGATGAAAGTCTAGACGTGACGTCAAGCCGCGGCTTCAGGTGAGGCAGTCACATGAACTGAAGGAGAGTTCTGATTGGATAGAGACAGCAGAGAGGGGGCGGGGTTTAAGGGAAACAGGTTCGGCTAGTTTTGTTTTCTAGCAAGTCTTACACGCACGCACGCACGCGCACGCAATCATGAAAGCAGCAGCTTTTTGGTTTTCAGCAGACGTTGTGGATTTAGGAGCTTCTGGAGCTTTAAGACTGAATCGAGTCTGAGAGACAAACACAGGTGAGTCAGTGGAGGTGCGTCAGCAGCGCGAGCATGTGTTTGGGTTTCAACTGTGGCTTCAGATGAATGTAATTAAACTCACATATACCTGATTCTCCATAATTACACATAATACTGTGTGTGTGTGTGTGTGTGTGTGTGTTTACTTTCACACTCATACATCATCGTGCTGAGGCACGTCTTCCCATTCCAGTGAAATCCAAGCTAACTGTGAAAGTTTTCAGTCAGCCGTTTATTTATGTGAATTAACTTGTCAGGAGATCTTGATAACCTGACAATGGAATTTGTACCAGCTCAACTTCAAGATTAGAGTAAATGCAAGTGATCTGATTAACTGCTGCTGGATAACAACTCTCACTGATAATGCTCGTCTTTCTTTCATTATAGTTAAATTTCTAAATCGGGGCAGCGGTGGCCTAGTGGTTAGGGAGTTGCCCCGCATCGGAAGATTGTGGGTTCGATTCCCTGACAAGTAGGTTGCCCTGAGGTACCCCTGAGCAAGGTACCGTCCCCGTCACTGCTCCCCGGGCGCTTTCAATAGCTGCCCACTGCTGCACGGTGTTTGTGTGCATGGGTTAAAAGCAGAGGTCCAATTTCGTTGTGGTTCACTGAGTGCTGTGCTGTGACCTCGCAATGACGAGGGTTGTCACTTTCACTTTTTTCACTTTCATTTGTGTAGCTGTGCCACAGTGTTGTCTCTGCCAAGGTGTTAATTGAAGTCTTGGAAAGAGGGGGAAGGGGGCTGAGATGTGATGAGCGCTGCATGCAAGGGGGCAGTTTTGCCCTTTGTCCTCAGGTGGAGCAGAGGTTTGCATGCTGAAGGAATGTAAAACATGCAGACAATGTGCAACATTTCAACTGACAGTGAGCAGAGACAATGTAATCAATTATTAACAGATTTCAAGGCTTCCCTTCTGTTCATTTGTGACTTCAAAGTTGTACTCTTTTCTTTTAGAAGCTCCCACTGCATTCCTCAAGTGTAATGTAAGAACACCACTTCACACACTTGTGGAAATCAATCCTGCGGGTTGTTTAGAGAAATGGTTCCCCCACTGCAACAGCTCTAAGGCTTTTCTGTCATAGTGTGTCACTTTATCCATTCTGTAGTTGTGAAGTAGCTCTGGCATAAGGAGAGACCACAGTGGATGGTCTTTCTGGCCTCACTGTGGTGTGTGTGTGTGTGTGTGTGTGTGTGTGTGCGTGTGTGTGTGTGTGCACGCGCACTTGGGACTAGATCCTGTTTACATTGCTCACTGTAGCAGATCGGTATGCATTGAAATGTAAATACAGGGCCAGTGGTGAGATAGATAGATATCTATCTATCTATCTATCTATATATATATATATATATATATATATATCTATGATATCTATAAACCTTTTACATTTACAATGACAGTAAACCTCCGGGCCTTTGCGCTGTGTTCCCTCATGCCATACAAGGGAGAAAAACTGACACCTGTACCTGGAAAGTGGGACAGCTGACCTGTTCCACCCACAGACGTATCCTTTAGTAGCAATTTTTGGATTAGGGTTGGGAAAAATCCCCGAATGATAAACCGTCACATGTTCAGAGCTTCCTCATGAAGTTGAGTTTCCAGTTTAAAACTCTATGCTGCCAAGCTGGACTACATTGTTGTGGAGGCAGGTTTAAATGACAATGAATTCTCCACCATGCTAATTTCAAATGGCACAGTACCACTCTCTCTCTTTCAAAACAGGTACTGAAACACTGTTTTGGTCGATACTGATAACATGCGGAAGTTTCTTCCTTAAAGAACTTTTTATTTGAAGCAATTCATTGAGAGAAGCATCTCCAATAAAGCACGTACTCAAACTACCCAATGAACTGCTCATAAAGTGCACAGCTTAGTAAATATCTCAAACAGTGAGTGTTTTTTCAAGACATTTGTCAATTGATTTTTTTTTTTGTTGTTGTTTTTTTATATTGGCCATATGCAACTTATTGACAACATTTTTAGTGTCAGCGTGATACACATGCTATGGTAACCATATATATAAAATAAATGTATTTAAATAATACATTAATAACATAAAATTCCATACCAACGGTATTCAAAAGAGCTGCATTACAATTTCTTGTAAGTTCGAATGTGATATACAGTGTAATCCCTAAGAGTTACTATGAAACAATATAGTTTATCAAATTATGGGTGAATACCTGATTTTCACTAATACTATGCCATAAATCAATTATTCCTAGTAAAACCAATATTATGATAATTAGTCAGAAATCGTTCTTGACAATGGATCAATTTTAGATTGATTACCCATCAGTCTTTTCCTTTTTATAGCACTAATTATCTTTAATCTTATTTTTCTGATACTGCAGATCCAGTGAGACACCAAGACCTCCATTACTTTACCACAATATACTGATTGTGGCTTCTGTTTCTCTGCTTCTGCACAAACCTGTGACAGAACAGAAGGGGATAAAGGTTTCAAAACCCCTTTACAAGAATGTCAGTGGACACCATGGTACCATCACCACGACGAGTGGCCAGAGAGCCCGATGCTGCACAGTCATCACCAGGCTCTCGCAAACCAAGTGCTGTGGAACGCCTGGAAGCCGACAAGGCTAAGTACGTCAAGAGCCACCAGGTGGTACTTAACAAGCAGCTGCCTGTCATCCGCAAACCTTTGATGGCCACTAGCGACAGCATGCAGCTTAGGCCAGGGGCCTTGCAACCACTCCGCAAGGTTCACCCCTGCTCTGCAGCAAAATGTGGGGCTCCTCTGCTGGACTTGGAGCATTTGAGCAACTTGATCAATGGAGTTAGTGATACCACAGCATGTACCACTGCTCCACCACAGGAAAAACATGGAAAAGTAGAAAAATCAGAAATTTCCAACCCACTGGCCCTCTCCTCAACTTCAGCTTTGGCCGATGAGTCTTCTGTCAAGTCCACTCCAGCAACTCAAATGAAACCATTAGCCAATAGTGTGGGAACTAATGCCCATTGCACGGTCACAGTCCGGAGAGTGGATGTTAGGCCTCAGGTGCCACAGATGAGGAAACCACGTCAAGCACAGATGCAGAACCGTCCACCTGTACAACTGCCAGAGCAGCGTGTCCACTCACAGCTACTGCAGCTGCTCAGACCATACACCAAGCCTCAGCTTCAACCACTTAAATCTCTTGCTATTAAAAACAGGCAGGATTTAACTGACATCACCGCCAACCCTTCTCTTGTCAAATCCCCCAAAAGCCCAGTCAAAGTTTCACCCATGTCTGCAGAACCCCTCAAGATTTCACCTCCAACTTTATCTTCGCCAAAAGATTCTTCACCTGCTGTCACACCACTGACTTCTCCAGCTGCTGCATTGCTGGCATCTGGCAAAGATGTCCCACCGCCAAGTTCTCCAGCCATCACTCGCCAGTCCTCTGTAAGCTCCAAGAAGCGCCCTTCACTCACTCGCTCCAAATCGGACGTCAGTGATCGTTTCTCACGTGCTGGTGCAGAGGTTGAGCGCTTCTTCAACTACTGTGGACTTGACCCCTCAGACTTTGAAGACCTGGAGCCTGGCTCTGACATAGCATCTGTTTCGCGACTCAGGAGTGCTAGTGCTCCTGCCTCGGAGCGCACAGCTGAAGAGGAAGAGGAGGAGGAGGAGGAAGAAGCAGCCAAAGACCAGAGACAACCTTATGGCATTTCAGTTATTGAAAGAAATGCAAGGGTTATTAAGTGGCTGTATGGAATGCGCCAAACCAAGGACAGTGCAAAGGTTGCCAACATATAGCTTGCAGGTAACAAAGGGAAGCCATGTGGACTAACTCCTGATGTATTACTATTTCACTATAAAGCACTGACAAAGAGAAGATTTATTGCCTCTTGCAAAGATCACATGTATGGTGTACGAGGAGTTACTTCACTGACCTTTTAAGCTCCAAAAATCAGCTTAAAATATGTAGGTTTTAAAAACTGTCAGGGTTAAGAAACATATCATGTTTAGTGCTGCTTCTGGAATAATCATTCCTGAATTCTTTTAGTGAATATTCTCACTGTTCACTTTCAGAGACCTTTACAGTGAGCTTTCATACATTGTTCACTTTCTGAAGTCCATCCACCTCATTGATCCATCTTAAAGGTACTGCTACAGACTCAAAACCCAAAGACCACCACTGACTATATTTTTATAATGTGTTATACTTGTGAACTTGGCCAACCAGCTGGAAATGCGTAGCATGGTAATGGGATACATCTCCAAGAGAAATATCCTATAGATATCTAACCACCCAAGACTGATTTTTGTGATTGACTGAGTGCCATATAGGCCACAGCACTACAGTTAATCATTCTCTCATACACATATGAAATTTTCTTAATCAGCAAAGCCTTTGTGTGTTGAATTCAGAACATTAGACCAGGGAAAACATGTCTACTGAGCTGTGGCCTGAACCCTTATTGACACTTGTGGGCTAAAGGAAGACAAACTATGTATCGGCAGATGGGCTACAGTTTTCTTCTTAGTGAACAACAGCCTTTAGCCTGGAGACTTTCCTTCCTGCATGTTTTACCTCAAAGCCAATTTTTAAACAAAATTTCTGAACGGATCTTGATTTGGACAATGTGGGATGAATTATGGGTCTGCAGGATGCCAAATCTCCAGGAACCAGGCCATTTCTAAAGGTATGGGTTTCTGATAAATTGGCCAGTGAGTGTACTCATAATGGGTTTTCAGGAAAAGATTACATTTGTTATTGTGTTCTGTTCTTCCGTAGAACTAACAACCACTCAGTATAAACTGTAATGTTAAATGTATATATTTTTACTGGAGTGTTTTCTATGTCTGCAAGGTGTTTGCGCATGGTTTCCCTTTTTAGTATGTTGCCTTCTTTTGAATAGATTTCCTTTGTAATAGGAATGAACTGAAGACAAGGGACTGGGTGGTCATCCACAGTACTGCATTTATAAACTTTGTTTGTTGCGCATGTTGATGGATTGACATGAAATGTGAATAAAACAAAGCATTTGATTTCATAAAGCTTTCATTTCATAATGATTTTGGTCATGACAAAGTAATGGAAAGTGATTGAAGTTTCCTCTTTCTTTTGGGGACCACCCTTTCAGGCCGTGACTGTAACTGGTAAGGAAATGGCTTTTAACAGAATATAACCGTCGAAGGTCACTCACGCGTGAGAGAGAATTTTCTGCTTGTTTCCTGTGATTGTGGGCAGGAAAAGCAGAGGGAATGTGAGGCTAGCACACCTTTTCAGAGGTGGCTACATTTCAGTGTCTATCGAAATACAAAGACAAAAAACATGGCAGATTTATTTTCTGAGTAAAACCCAGCATGTTATTTCCAACAACCTGAAATGTTACCTAAGCTCTCTGTCAATTGATGAGCCTTTGGTGAAAAAACTAATTTACTAATTGACCTAGATGTGGTCCGTCAGAAAAGACTTTGACGCTACAAAGCTAATAAATTATACACACCTCTTTTCCAACTAATGCCAAAGATTCATAACTTACCTAATGCACCTCTTCGTTAAAGTGGTCTTGACTTGTCAAATATCAAAAATAGTCCTACACATCTTTGGGGTTTTTGTGTGGTGCTGATAATGATAAATTGCTTGGTTTTCTTTTGCAACAATTTTGTTCAGCAACTCCACAACGAATGCATTCTCAAAACATGTTTATCCGAAATATTTCTGGCCAAAAAAAAAATCACCATGATGCATGTTTCTCGTTATCAAAATTTAACACAATATCTGGCTGGGTCTCAAAGCTAGCGGGTCATTTTTACTTGATGGGTAAGGAAGGGGAAGTAAAACATTGTAAAGTAAAAGTAAAGTTTTTATATCCCATCAATGAAAATGGTTCTTTAAGGAATCATCCGTTAAGTTCCACATCAAAACAAAGTGGTTCTTTGCCTTCAAGGGCATGTAATTTACTTGTTACCATGGCAATGAGATTATAAGGGTTTATTTTTTATTCCCAACATGGCTTTATAAAACTAAGTCTGTGATTGACAGGAGCTTTGGTTGGTGGGCAGGGTTTCAGTGTGGGGATTAGCAGGTTCACACAGGTGAGCAAGTTCTTAAGTTTCACTCTTCCCAGGCATAACTATAGAGCAACAGATCTTCACCTGTGGGTGCAGTAGAAAACAGCAAAAATCTAGAATTAGAGTAAATAAGAGTAAAGAAATAAAGAAGAGTAGATATTTGTCACTGAAAACTTGTTCCAGTAATGACTCTACTTAAAGCACTGCAGGAAAAACTACAGTCATTGTTTACTACCTGTACACCTGCTGAAGAGGATGAAAGAGCCAGAAAAGACAAATTTCATGTAAGTCAGTACTTGACCTGAATGTAATCTGGGACAGTTAAGAAAATGTGAATAGGAATAATACTCTAAATGTAAAAAACAATGTTAATGTACGCTATTGCTCAGACATACTCCTCATAAGCAGTATCTATCTTACTCAGTTAAATTCTCTGATGAATTTCAGAAATTCTTTATGCCAATCACACTTTCACTTCTTTTTCTTTCTAGACCCATAGAGGAATTCCTCTCTGCACAAAACTGTGTTATGCAGTTGGTGGCGTTCCATATCAGATGACCAACATTGCAATGGCTTTATCGTTTCAGATCTTTCTCCTGGACATTGTAAAGGTGAGAGGTTTTCCTAAACTGTCTAGGCCTTGACTAGGGGATAAAGAGTTTCAAAGGTTGGGTGAGACCTCCTGCTTGTTCCCAAGCATGTTAACATGTCATTAAAGTTTAGCAACAGCATTTTGGTAAAATAACATTATAATTACAAAAGGCTGTGAAAATCAAAACCCTTTACATTAAATAGTGTTTGCACATGATAACAGAGTGTTAGAAGCTGTTATTGATGGGTTGTATTTTATGGATGGATATCATAAAGATGATATGGAAGTTTGTTGCAGTACTGATTATAGTATCAGTGCTTGATGTTCCCACAAACGTACATGGCGTTCTTTCTATCAAAGACTTAAAGGAGAATCACACCAGTCTTTCAGTTATTTTTTGCATATTTATCTCAATCTCATTTCACAAATGCTTTATCTACATTTCTTATCTTAACCACCAGCGAAATTAGCCATGTCTTCCGAGTTCAAGTATTTTATGTTCAATTCAATTCAATTCAATTATATTCTAGTATAACGCCTTTTACAACAGAGTTGCCCCAAGGCACTTTACATTGGTGGTAGATGGTGGAACAGGTTACAGTAATTACAGGTTACAGGTTACAGTAATTACAGGTTACAGGTTACAGTAAGTTAAAGCTGGACGACTACGAAGGAGAGGAACCGAAAACTCCACTGTGTGGAAAAAAAAAACCTCTGAGGGTCCAACGTGGACTGGCTACCCAACCCCCTTGGGTATACTAGCAGTACAAAGTTAGTTTAGTTTTAAACTCCAGGATCAGTAAAGAGTCCCAAGCTGCTTCCCAGGCTCAGCAAGTCGGGCAAGCAAGCGTCCAGGGACCGATGAGCCGCCAGGATCCCTTGGCGCATCAGATGCATCGCACAGACCAGATGGTAGTTCGGCATTGGACTCAGGTGATGACCACAGCGGGCCCCCCCGGACATGTGGGGAGAGAAATGGAATGAGGGGGTCAGTAATGAGCAGGATCCAGTAGTGACAGACACAGAAATGAAACAGTGCGATGGCATGTACAGCAGCACCAGCGACATTACTAGTGGTGCACTATGGTGATTGGTGCGGGTAGGCTAAACTAAAAAAGTAAGTCTTCAGCCGTGATTTAAAGACTGAGACTGATTCGGCATCCCGTACATAAGCAGGCAAGCTATTCCACAATCTAGGGGCCCTGTAACTGAAAGCTCGTGCTCCTATACATTTATTTATGCGAGGGTCAATTAGGAGATCTTTATTTTGGGATCTAAGTGGGCGGTTAGGTGTATAGGTATTAAGCAGTTCGGTTAGGTATATTGAGCAAGACCTTTAAGTGCCTTGTAGGTTAAGAGGAGGACCTTGAAGTCAGCCCTGTACCTAACAGGAAGCCAGTGAAGCGAGGAGAGTATTGGAGTTTATGTTGGTAAGTAAGTTTTTATTCTGGTAAAAACTGAACTATTAGGTTATCTTTTGGGTATTATTTTGATTCACAACACCCTGCACCTACATCTCCAAATCCTTCTCAAACCACCATAAAGAAACATCTTGTTCATCAGACTAATTATTTATAATATCTGATTTATTAACTTTGTGAGAGAGCTTTTAAAGACGTTCACATTTTCAGATGTCCAGTTTCTATCACTATCACTGTAAACCAACCAAAGTTGCTTGCAGTTATTTATTGACTTTCTTCTCTGGAGTGGAACATATAATGGGACCAGGTCTTCTTGCCCTAGATTCATTCTTCATTCTCTGTTCCCTGTTTAGATGGAGGCATTTTTTGTCTCCCTGATCCTTTTCATAAGTCGGGCGTGGGATGCTGTTACTGACCCTTTAGTGGGTTACCTGGTGAGCAGGAGTAGGCGAGGACCAATGGGCAAGCTTCTTCACTGGTGGGTTGTGGATCTGAACTATGGTTAAACTTGTATGGAAGAGAAAGATGATGCTACTTATAATCTTCTTCTTCTTAATCCAGTGTTGAGTGATACCAAGAGAGCTAGAGGTGTCCCAATACAGATACAGACATTTTATGCACATTTCTTCTTATACAGTTCTGCAGAGTAAATAAAAAATGGGTGTATTTTTTTTTTTATAAATGTTTGCATTGGTCTTAACAAAGTCGCCTATTTGGCCTATAAATTGACTTGCTACTGTAGAATTTGGGGTTTTAACTCAAGGGTTAAAATATCCTGCTGGGCAACGTATATTCATTTTGTCTACGGAATATTTTTTATGTTTTATTTTTTCAGACTCAAACATTTTTTTTTGCTCTTCTAAGCAACATTGCTTGGCAACCTCAGTTCAGCATGTTTTTGTTCTTGGTACCCCAGTTTTGGAACAAGCTACCAAATAATATCAGTGAAGGGACAACCCTCTTTACCTTCTCTTCTTCTATCTCTTCTGAGAACACCTCTTTTCTTAACACCTCAAACACACCTAACTTGCACTTCCTAACCACTTCACCTGCTGTACCAGAATTTAATTTTTTTAATGTTTAAATGTTCTTCCTCACTTGTTAGTCTCTTTAGATAAAAGTAAATACAATATAATCTTTATTACATCCGTAGTATGGAGTAGCTGTATTCCTTTAAGTTTGCATTATCATGATTGGGTAAAAAAAAAGTAAAAAATATATTGATGATATAATAGTTTTCATACAATTTTTAGGTGATATATCAGTTGCTGTGTTCTGTTATAGTTATCATACTGGTTTGCTGTGTTTCTCAGGTCACTTGTGTCCATGCCCTTGGGTATTCTCTCCTACATCCTCCTCTGGTTCATCCCTCACACTGCAGCAAGCTCTTCAGCAGCTGTGGTCTGGTGCCTCACTGTCAGCTGTCTGTTCGAGACCTTCATGAGTGTATGACTTTCGTGCTTCCGTTAAAACTTTCAGAGCCAGTTTTCCCAGTTCAGCCTATGCCTACATTATGTAAATGGTCATCAGAGCCATGAATAATTTAAATGGGCCCATATTCTACATTATTCTTGTTATTTATTTATGCCTATTATATTTAAAGACCATTTATAATGACTTTGTGGTTCTGTCCATCCCATCCATCTATAATTTTAGCCACTTATATTCTTACCAGGGGTGCAGGAGCCTATCCCACCACTTAAACGGCAAGTGGCAGAGAAAGGCTGCATTTCCATCAGAGGGCACACACACAATCAAACATAGTCACACCAGTGGGGCAATTTAGCTTCAAGGACCCTGGGAAGAAACTAGAGCACCCAGAGTAAACCCAGTGAGATTTTTTGGTTTCATGTACAAAGAATGAAAATTGTTAATGCTATTTTTACTGGACCACTTTTTATTCACTATATTTAAACAGTTAAATATTTGTAAATGACCCTTGTTTCAATTGTCAGCACTTTATTTGTTCAAAAAGTAGTCTGGGATGAACCACTATTTATAACGTGTGTATGAATTAATGGGGTAAACCTGCCTTAGGCTGCTATAGGCCAGTTCCTTTATTCCCTTATTGTTCTTATAAGTCAATGTCTTTGTCTCCACAGTGCTATCATGTCCCATATTCTTCCCTTAACATGTTCCTGGGAGGAAGTGAGAGTGACAGAGATTCAGCCACAGCCTTTAGTAAGAATATTTTCCACAATGATGCTCTTCTTTGAGGTCACCTGGTGAATTTCATTTATTTAATTTTTTTCTCAGTGTTAGTGTTCTTTTCTTTGTGTCTTACTTTTTCTTTCTGTTTCTCTCTCTCTCTCTCTCTCTCTCTCTCTCTTTGTGTTTTTTTCTCTCCTCACTTTTTCTTTGTTTCTCTCTGTTTTTTTTCTCTCTCTCTGTTTTTTTTCTTTCTTCTCACTTTTTCTGTTTGTCTCTTTCACTCCGCCTTTCACTTACTCTCACTCTCACTCTCTCTCTCTCTCTCTCTCTCTCTCTCTCTCTCTCTCTCTCTCTCTCAGGGATGAATGTGGAGGTTCTGGCAATGCTGTTGGCTACTGTGATCCAGGGCCAGGTGTTGAGTGTGTATAATACAGAGAGAGAGAACTCTTGTGTGAAAGTGGAGGAAAATAACATGTTCACGCACACCGCACCATCTTCCCCTACTGTGCATCTGCAACGCACGGTAGAAACACCCCACACACCCAAACTACATAGTATGCCAAGAAAACTTACTTATGTTTATGCTTAGAAAGTACAGCCATTGGCAGCTTTAAGCCACTGTGTGACACCTGGTGTACTCACAGAATAGATGTGCCAGAAATGTGTATTGTGAGTTCAATATTTAGCGAGGCTTCACTTATCCATGGTTGAGAGTCCAGGAAAGTATGACTGGCCTTGTTCTCTCTGAATAGGCAGGGCAGCACTCCCAGGCTCTCCATCTCCCCCATCACTCAATGGGAAGCTTGCCAATGTGGGTGTCTGTTAACAGAATTGGAAATTAGCAATGAAAGCCTGTTGTTCTTTCCTTTGACATAAAGTAGAAATTGAAAAAATGTCATAGCTTTATATGTTTCATAGGAATCCCAGGCTTCTCTCTACCTTGGGTAACATTGTATAACATAATGTATAATGAGGTGTAACTTGCATGTACTAAATGAAGAAAATTACTAAATTTGGAGACAACTGGATAACAAAACATGCATTGTGTCATTTTATTTAACACATTTGTGTTTATTTTAAATGATTTGCATGTTATTTTGTATAAAAAAGCAATGAATCTGATTCAGAAATATCATAAGCATAAGATACATTATCTTGTTTTAAAATATTTTAAAATATGGATTACATTAAAAGTGTCTTGCTGAAACATCATTTATGAGAACGTAATGTCTGCTCATCAGAGAGCGGCTTTCATGACCTCAGCTCTGGTGTTGGGTGCGCTTTTCTTCCTGTGCTGCATGATACTCTTTCTGGGAGTGAAAGAGCAACATGGTGAGTCTTCTGTTTTCTTCTTAACAACCTTGGGATCAAGGCATTTAATATTACTCAGCTGAGAAAATCTTTTTTGTCTTACGTTCCTCAGTTTGAAGATTTTTTCAAATGAAAATCTGAACCTTTTAACACGAAAAAAGCCACTTCAGGAACATAATAAAAGATGGATGTTTGTTTCCAGGGTGTCTGAATAGGCTGTTAGGGCGGCCCAGGTCACACCTGAAAGAACTGAAGATGTTGATTGGTCACATTTCCTATCAGCGACTGGTCCTGGGCTTCTTCTTCTCCTCTCTCGCTTTTCAGGTTGGAGCGGCAGCTGGCCAGTGAATCAATGGTCCAACCCAAAAAATGCAATCTCAGAGACGTGTGTGTGTGTGTGTGTGTGTGTGTGTGTGTGTGTGTGTGTGTGTGTGTGTGTGTGTGTGCGTGCGTGCGTGCACTCATACTTGAGTGAAACATTTCCCTTTCAGACAAAAATTCCATAGACCAATATTATGTTAAAATGTTTATGAAGATTATTCAGATCAACTCAATAATTACTGGCCTTTTGGGTAAAGATGAGATAAAACAAGACTTTGTGCATTTTTGTGAAACTGAAAACTTGTTATTGTGAAACACAGCACAGCACACAGTGAACACAATGAAATGCAACCTCTGCTTTTCACTCATTCACACATGTGCAGCAGGGGGCAGCTATTGAAAGCAACCGGGGAGCAGTGATGAGGACGGTACCTTGCTCAAGGGTCTAGGATTCAAATATCAGACACTACATCTACATCTACAATGGACCAATTCTACAGTTACAGTGTGCACAGGAAATAAAAAGCATTTGAAATGTTGAAGTTGGCACTTCAATTTACCATTAGATTGAATGGACCCATTGTAAACATTTTGTAAAGTCTATTTCACTTCCCAAGATAAAACAAACAC
Source organism: Hepsetus odoe (assembly GCA_017165825.1). Taxonomy (NCBI): domain Eukaryota; kingdom Metazoa; phylum Chordata; class Actinopteri; order Characiformes; family Hepsetidae; genus Hepsetus; species Hepsetus odoe. The sequence goes on along the minus strand of CM029373.1, from coordinate 5,572,238 downwards.
AGATGCAGGCGTAGTACATTTACGATGTAATGCTCTGTAGGAAACAAGTACATGCATGTTCCGTGTACACTGCAGTTGTAGGTGGTTAGAAAAGTCAGGCTTTGGAATGTGTCTATGAAGCTAGGGCATTTTTTTCATACTCATATTAAACTTTAGTTTAGACTTAAAAGCATTTCAAATATTTCCCAATTTACCACAAAAAATAAATGTAGTCTGAGGTTAATCTAAGGAACCTAGTAGAATTTATTATACATTTACCATATTTTGGAAAATTAATTCAAGGTTGGCCTAATAATTAAGTAACCAGATTTACTAGACAGCAGAACTTAATGAAATTAATAGAGAATTATGGATTAACATTGATCTGTTCTGAAACTGTCCCCTCCCAGATGTCTTTAGGAAACTTTGCTTTGTTCTGCATCTATGTGGCAGGATTGGGAGCTGAGTTCCAGTATCTCATGCTGACTATATTGGTGAGCACCAAGCAATTTTAAAATTGAAAAGCATTTTTGTGGTTTATGCTCCACGAATTAGAAAAGTCAAGACGGGATTAAAAATATACATCTAGACCAGGGGTGGGCAATTCCGGTCCTGGAGGACTGGTGTCCTCCAGAATTTAGTGAATTCCCTGCTTAAACACACCTGGTACAGCTCACCCAATCATTGTCAAGTTTAGTGAGTGTATTTGAGCAGGGAATTCATTAAACTCTGCAGGACACCGGCCCTCCAGGACCGGAATTGCCCACCCCTGAGCTAGACTGAATTGTCTAAACAATGATGCCACTCAGGAAATTGCACTCTCAGTCCATAGTGATGCCCAAAAATATATGCTTGGAAGTTCAAGAGATGGCCTCGCTTAGTTTAGGTGGGTAGAATGGCTGTCTGCCCTCATCACAGTGTGATGCCAGCCCGTGTGTGTTAGGTGATATAACAGGTCTGGCAGTTAGTGTTAATATTATTCATTGACTTGTAATCCGAAAAATAGGTGTTGTTCCAAAATACAACAATCTCTCTTCATTTTTTTATATGCACAGCTCGCAGCTTCTGTTTCAGTGCCTCTGTGGCAAATGACTCTGACGAGATTTGGGAAGAAGAACACGCTGTTCATTGGTCTACCGGTAAGCTCATTAATTCTCTCCTTTATCTGTTATGATGATGATAATTATGACCCAGACGAAAACTAGGTAATATGAAGAAGTAGTAATATGTAGAATTGATTTAGCACTTTTAATATTTATAGAAGGGTGGTAATTTAGCACAGGCAACAAATTGGGTCATTTTTCTTGAAGGCCAGTTAACTCCCAATGCAGAATTACTTATGAGGCCAATGGAGAGGTGCTGAAGTATCTAAGTATCTAACACATTGATTCCTATCATAACTGGAATCAGCCTATAATCATGGAGAAAAACTCTGGAGTATTATTTTAATGCCATTTAGTATGATTACGGTGATGAGGACTGCAACACATTTGTTTAAATCTTTTGTTGTATGTCTTTGCTGTTTGTTTCTGTTCTTCATCAGCTCCTCATCCCTGCCTTAATAGTTTTCACATCAATCACAGAGAATTTTCTAGTCTACATGATCCTGTGTGTTCTGGTTGGGGCCAGTGTAGCTACTCTATTCTTGTTACCATGGTGAGTAAAGCCAAGACCTCGATCTGTCTGCTTTCATCCTATTCATCTCCTGGAAGCAGGGCAGCAGGCATGGCTTCAGTGGGCTGCCATGTCCATAAAAAACATCTTCTGTAATCTATGGAGGACTTGTTGGTTAGGTTTCAGCTTAATTTTATAAGAGTAGTGGTGGAAAGCCATTTACCTATCATGATACTTTCATCTGATTGCAGTGACCATGGAATGTAAGATAAAACATGGTTATCAATAATAATAATAGGCAGGGGTTTTTTTTCAATTCTGTGCAAATATTCAACCTCTTATACCCATGAAATCTGTGCTTTTAAAAAAATTTCTGAATCGAACTGAACTGAACAGGATGAAACTCATTTTGAAGAAAGTTTAAGTTTCATGATGCACTGAACTGCTTTGCTGATTCTGCTAATTCAACTGATTCTTATCGAATGGCTGTGTGGTTAGAGGTTTATAGCCCTGACAGGGTCTAAAACATGCAGTAAAACAAAGAACTGCTGAATATAGTGCCCTAAATATCAAAAATAAAATAAAATGTTCTGCATTTGTTTTTCAGGAGCATGCTCCCAGATGTAGTAGATGAGTTTGTGGTTCAGAACCCCTGCTGTATGGACCTGGAGCCCCTGTTTTTTTCCTGCTCTTGGTTCTGCAACAAGCTTGGAGGTGGCCTATCTGCAGGCATCTCCACCATGGTGCTACAGTGAGTCATCTTTCCATCTCCCCCACTGTAACAGGCTAGTTTTCTTAAAGAGACAGGACATCATATTTCCGGATGCCAAATTTCACTGACCTTTTAGGACATGCAGATAACCTTGTATTTTGATCTTTAAGCCTGACAGGTTATAAAACAGGAGAATGTGACCCCAGTGACGGAGTTGTCATGGCACTGCGCTTGCTCTTGGCTCCGATACCAATTGTCCTACTGCTGGTTGGCCTGGTTTTCTTTTACTTGTACCCCATCAATAAAACACGCCGTCAGCAGATTCAAAATGACCTGGAACTGATAAGGTAGATCTGGCCTCATCAAAGGAACTGCATGACTTATAAGAAACAGTAACATGAAAATGTCACAAGCAGGTTAAAAAGATTAAATACTATTGCTTTGTTTCCCAAAGACATTACAGCCAGGTCTAAATGTCCCATTATTTTGTATTTTTGCACACTATACTATGGCTTTATTCACAGCTGAACATATAAATGTTGCTTTTAGCTTTATGGTGTTATTTCTTCTAAGAAAAAGAAAAAACTAAGTTTTTCCTAAGAAAAAACTTGGGATATTTGGGTGATTAATGGCTTCTAGTATCTATTAGCAACATTAGCCTCATAACACCTAAAAAAGCAATATCTGGACCAGAAACATTGCATTGAGTTTTTTTTTTTTGCTGTACAAAAAGTGGGTGCACATATTTGGTTTTCAAAAAGAGGAGAGACTGCAGAAGACAAATCTCAACATGAATGTCAATCCAAATAATTGGGCATTTTAAATATCCACAATTAGTTCCTGAAAAGAGGAAATTTCCAAAAAGGTGATCTGGTCCCCCTACCAAATGAAATATTGTATACGTGATATTTTTCAAAAATTCAATAAATTAAACCCGATATTTTCTGAATTGTTTTTTGTTCCCATATAGGAATCCATGTAAACATTTCCCGCTCTTCTTGCCTCTACAGATCCAAGGCTGAAACTGTTCCAAATAAAGAAGAGGAAAGAGGGTCACAGCAGAGCAGTCTGCAGCACAGGCCCAAGACAAGCATCTTCCAGTCTAAGCGTTACACAATGTCCTCTCTTGGTTCAGAAAGACCTGATCCGATATTGAGAGGTTCTGCTCATGAGCACTGCAACAAGACCTTAAGACCCTACATTACTAATTCTAGTAGGCCTGGCAGCCCTTTTGAGCAGTTTCATAAACCAAGCTCCAAAAGTAATAAACCCTCTCGCCTCAGCTCTCATCAATTTTCACTGAAATATGAGACATGCAATAAGTCAGCAAAAGTTACATGGGTGTAAATGAAACTGTTTATGATATAGATTTAAAAACTCATTGTGATGTTCTGCTACTTAAAGGTTGAGCAATACATGCAAGTTGCCAACTTATTTTTGAACAATGCAGCTGCTGTTGTCATCATTTTAATCTGTAAACTATGAGCATTTAACCCAAGTACTATTAATTTATTGTTTTTTCCCAGCAAACAGATGACTCTTCTCATGTGGTTTAAAGTAATGAATGTTACATGAGCTGATGTTTGTGTATGACTTTTCTTTTTACTTAATTTATTTTGTTGCTGGTACATGCAAGTAACCATGAACCATTTTTCTATTTGCTCTGGCAACAAAGCACAAAGAACACAACAATGTCCCAATTCCCTCTTCACAAATGGGACGTCCGATTGCCCAATCATTGCATGAAAGCAGCATCCATCACATTCCTTTGACTCAATGTTGACCGTTCTGTAAAGAATCTAAGAAGTTCGATGTATTATTTTTTATGTACATTTCCTCTTTTCTGTTGATCTGTAACCTGAATTTTTGTTAAAGAGCAACTGAGGGATACGTTTCATGGCAGGTTGTGCTTGTGTCACTGTATGTGTCAAATATACTGCTTTAATGTTTAATATTGAATAAAATGAATACATTTTACTTTTTACAAGACACTTGCTATGTTAATACGTTTGTTTTTTTTTTTATCTGAATTTTCGTACGCCGTCAGTGGTTTACTAAAGTGCTTTATACCCGCACTCGTCCGCCATTTTTCTATAAAAGGAAACAATTGAGGGTCATCGTGTAGTGTACATAGTGAACATAGTGTACGTCAGACGACCCCGAGGCATTATGGGTAACCCCACAGTGCTCCCTGTAGAGAACATGATCTGTCTCCTGAGAATTCAGACACTACAAAATGGCTGACACGCTAAGTAGGACACTAGGTTGCGGATTGAGGCGCGAGCCTCGCTGTGAACGCTGCGGGGAGGGGAATTCGCCGCTAGGGGCGCTGGAGGGCCGTGAGTGCGGGTCCGCGGGCCGAACCGTTCTGTCCGCCAGCAGCGGCTGCAGAGAGAGCGCGGTTTGTGCTGAGAAGAGACGGAACATCGAGCCAGGATGGGAGTCGAGGTTGAAACGATAACTCCCGGAGACGGTAAACCCGCCAAAAAACACGCCCTTATCGTGCACTCGTATGGCTTTTCTGCTTGTTTCCACATTTGGTCTTTTTCTTTAGTTCACCGTTTCTCCGCTTTAGCATTAGCATGAAGTCGCTAAAAGCCAGCGAGGGAGCGGCGAACGATAATGATTTCTAAATCTCCTGTTTTTAGGAAGCACTTTTCCCAAGAAAGGACAGACGTGCGTCGTTCACTATGTCGGTAAGTCGGAAAAATACATTCCTCTCCTTCATCCTTTCAGGCTCGAGCTGCATTTCAAAGCTCGTTAGCCCCGAGGCTAATCCGGTCAGGAGGCTCCGTCAACAATAGGCCGTTTCCACAATGTGCGAAACTGAGCCGAGGCAAGAATTGACCCGATTTTTAGGTGAAATTTCTATCTTCAAGTACAAATTTAGTGGTAATTGGCGCTGGTCGTGTAGGTGGTGCTCTGCTCAGAGGTGTGAGGGCGTTCGTTAATGATTCGTGGGTGTGAACCGGTTGATTTTACAGCTTTCTGCGTTTTAAAGCGCACGGTTCACCCTAAAATGTGCCAGGTTTTTCAGCTGGGCAGTATCCCAGGCTATGTCCTGAGACAGATCAGCCAAGACTATAAACCTCTTTTTGTTTTGGGTCTTTCCAGGCTTGGTAAAACCTGTTTTGTTTGATGAAAATGTTCTTAAATCCTTTAACAGGGTCCCTGACTGACGGACGCAAGTTCGACTCCTCTCGGGACCGAGGCAAGCCCTTCAAGTTCAAGATTGGCAAGCAGGAAGTGATCCGTGGTTGGGATGAAGGAGTTGCCCAGGTACCCACACTAGGGCTTGAAACCAAAAACTTTAGCCTGATTCTGTTGTGGGTGTTTTTTTTTTTTATTTTATTGTTTTCCATTCCCTCTGCCCTCAATGTGCTCTGTGCCCAGCCTCGCCCTGAACGCCGGCCTAACCGACAGATCTCCCATCTCCCCCTCCTGCTCCCATTTGCACTTGTACATTAGTCATTAGATGCCTGTGGAGCAGTGCCACCGTGATGATAGCGATCCATCTGTGTTTCTCTCTCAGCACAGAAAATGAGCTCTTCTCTGTTTTGCAGATGAGCGTTGGACAGCGTGCAAAGTTGACCTGCACTCCGGACTTCGCTTATGGGAGCAAAGGTCACCCTGGCATCATCCCTCCCAATGCCACGCTCATATTTGATGTAGAGCTTATCGGCTTGGAGTAAAGGCTTTGTGGTTCGACTCAGGTTTTTCCCTATTTGTTCTTTCAGGGTGAGTGGCAATATTTGGTGGAGTACAGCAGTGTTTCTGGCCTTTTGTATTTGTGGACAGTTTTAAAAATACTGGTCTTTGCTCCCATAGCCTACATTTGCATACAGTAAATTTAGGTAATTTCTGTGCAACAAGCTCCTCTGTCATAGCTCATGGTTTTTACAGGTGCATGGATCATTTTAATAGATCGGAGTTAATCCCTCAAAGAGATTATTCTTGTCCTGGACAAGCTTACGGCTTAACTGTCCTGCAGGGTTTATTTAACAGGCTGTTAGATTAGACTGTCTAATCCTTATTGATGCATTTTGTAAAACGTTCTTTGTTTGTCTCATGCAAATAATTTTTTTTCCCCCCTTGTTCCTTTTGCAGGTCGACCTTTTTTGGGGAACATGGCCTCCTACTTGTGATCCTCAAAAGGGGCTAGTGTTGATAGCTGTACCACTTAGCTTAGCTCTGTAACCCATGTGTATATTTTGTTGCCTTTTTATTCCCTTCCTGAAAGATATCACCACTGGTATGCTCTCACCCACTGAATTTTCAATATAGAAACCCGTTCCCTCCTTTCCTTCTTTTTTTTTTATATTTGATTTCTGCATTGTAAACATGTTCACTGCGACAGGGCTTTGGCTGAGTTGGTAGACTGTACTCTGGTGGGGAAATTTGGATAATTATGTAACAAAAACTACTTGAAAATAAACATTGTTTATAAAAAGACAGCATTTGTGTCTGTACTAATTGTCTGGGCAATTTCCATGAAAGACACATCCCTGCAAGCAGTACCGGTGGTATTGACGTGTTCAAACTCTGTGTCTCATGAGCAGATGTTAATGTTTTAAACTAAAAAGTCTCCAAACATCACTTCAATGCAAATATTTTATTTTTAAACCACATGGTTTACAGAAATATCTAGGCCTAGTTGAAATACAGTTCATGTATGTACTAGCCACTGTGTATGTTTCTAACAGACCAATCTGGAACCAATGTTCTGCAAACAATTACAGTTTAGAAAATGCTTTTGCTTTGACCTCTAATAAAATAAAGTTCATTAGGCTGCTTCCTTATCCACTGGAAACTTTGTGCTAACATGCACTCTAACCAGCCTATACATGGAGCTCTTGGATTGGTCTCCGACATCCCTGATTTGAATCCTTTTTGTGCAATCTGCGACTAAAGCATGGCTTTATCATACCTTTTGATAATCTATGGTCAAAATGCATAAACTGAGAAGCATCACACTGAGCTTATCTGAATGCATGCAACGCAACCCTGAATTTCAAGTAATGCTCCTCACTTAAAGTGAATCATAGTGCTGAACCGAGGGGAAAATTATAAAGGAGGCTTAAGATGGAAAAAGTCACTACACTATTGAAGTTGACTGTAAACCTAAGTACACTACATTGATATCTGTTGATCTGTAAGTACTGCTGAACATTGAGGTTCAGATGTACATTGGGAAAGAAGCGCATAACAGACGGTTCAATACAGTCTACATTTAAACTGAACTGTAAAGCTAGCAGGCTATTGCCGTGGGTATTTCTTGATTCCTTTGTGCTCCTTATGTCTACAGCCAGAATTCAGCCTGAGATTGTATTTCATACAAATAAAATAAATTATCTGAAACCAGACAAAGACCATTCAGGATTATTCAACAAACCAAATTCTACATTCTGGGAAAGCAAAGGACATTCCTTTCGCCACAGGGAAATAAAGCAAACACTTTCTCTGTCCCATCTTTTTTCCCCCCTTTATCAAAAAAGCTGGTGTTGGATCCCGCATGTCTGATGAGCAGACAAATATTATGAATGAGGGAGAGCCTGATACAAAGTGGGATGGAAAAAAATCCTCAGACTGAGGCAGCGTTCCACAACACTTGCCTTGCTCCACATGTGGAGGATCAAAAACGACGCCGTTTTTATCTCTGTTTTTAAGATCGATGTTTTTGGCAGTACTTCCCACTAATAGGCTCAGTCTGGACAGGAAGCCAACAAAAGTTGACAAGAGGGAAATCATGGAGAGGGAAGAAAGGAAACAGACAGACAATTGGCGGAAATGAGTAAGAGCCTTGAACTATGTAAATATCTACGTCAATGGATTTACTCAGAGGATCATGTGCCCTAAAACTGCATTCTAGCGAATAGTTTAATTAGCAGACCTATAAGCAAGTTATATGAGATGTAGTTGGGAAAAATAGGACAGAGTCTCTTGGGCAGATATTTAGATTGCTGTTGCGCCACCAGTTCCAGTTGGGCCACGACCGTGGGTGCTGCCAACCCGCCTTAAGGAATGAAGTGCCACAGCACAGCATCCACGTAGAAGAGAACCCATATGGTACATCGGCATGCCCTCACGCTGTGCCCCGCGACACAACCATGCCACTGTTGGAACTACCGGCACCGCTACCGCTAGCAGATCGATCAAGAAGTATCGGCTCCAGTAGCCTCTCTGAGGAACTTGTTCTTGGCCTTCCCTCTCTTCATCTGTACTAGGCCTGCTCACCCCATCTCCTTCACTGATCTGCACAACTTTCACTTCGTGAGGGGGCTGCGCTGGAGGTGGGGATGCTCTTGGGCAAGGTTGCTGGGTCTGAGGCATAGTCAGCACGGTTGGTGTGGATGTTGCAGATGACGTTAACTCAGCGAGGTTCTCTGGGGGCAGAGGATCCGCGAGGTACGCCATCTGCGTGGGTGAAATGGCGGTAGAGGACAGTGAAAAAGTCTGCGGCTCTGTGAGAGTGACATCAGGGGCACAAGTTGCCGAGGTGATGATGCTTAGCTCTTCACCGCCACCCTCTTCTTCCGAGATCCAGGTGATGGTGGGACTGCAGGCTTGCGACCTGAACCCTGGCCTGTCACTCGCCTCTGATGTACTAGGGGGTGCTGCTGGTGCAATGAGTGGAGGAGGAGGAGGAGGAGGTGGAGCCTCATCTTGAGGGAGATGCAAGAAGAGATGATGGTGTGGGAGGTAGGTGTGTGCCACACAGCTGCAGTTGTTATTGATGGCATGGCAGGGCCGGCTGATCGGTAGGACTGCCTCGCCGCTACACAGCTTCTCATAAGTGGAGGAGCGAGACAAGGTGGAGCAAAGTGGTGAAGGCGGGACCTGCTCAGACAGGAGGGCTGCCTCCAGAAGGAGATGGGTACGCCCATCGCCTCTCGGCAAAGTGGCCGCACCCCGGTTGGCGGGAATGTGGCGTTCTGACTGAACATTACCATTCCGGTCAACGGCAGGTGACGGCTCGCTGCTTAGCCTAGTGAAGGTGGCGCTGCGGCTGATTGTATGAGCCGGAGAGCAGCCACAGGATCTAGAGGCTCCGTACCGTGACCCTAACCTGCCTACTCCTAATCCCTCAGACTTGCAATCCTGCTGATCGGAGTCCCGGATCCCCAGATTTGACCTGACTGTATCCACAGCCTGCTGGAGCTGCCGGATCTCCTTTCTAGCCTCTTTGAGCGCCAGCTGGGCCTCAATGCGATGACATTCTTCTTCAACCCAGTCTTCCTGCATCCGTGTGAGCTGCATTCGTAGCTCCCCTATCTCAGAGTCCCTGCAGGGATACAAAGTGAAAATAGCACACATCTTGTTTACTAATTGACATACCTAATATGTTCATTACCATCATGTCTCAGTCTGGGAGAGTAAGGGTAAATGAATGATGTGTCTCTGATCTGACCTTTTGACCTATTTGAAAAATTAGGCAACAAACGCTACAGGAACAAAACATTTTCAAATAAATTACTTTACTCTAAGAAAAATGTTCTTTACTTTTTAGTGAACATAATATTTTATACATCTTTGGACATTTTATTAGTGTGCTTTTCCGATAAAATAGTATTTGCCGACATGAAAATTGATCAATTGCTGAGACAAGGTTCGGACAGCACCGATAAGACCTAATACTGCATATCAGTTTCAACCGGCGGCTATGTAACCTGACGTGTGATCTGTATAGACAGCAAAGAAACAAGCAATTTATAAACCCTGCCTAAGGTGTGAGTTAGTTTTTCCTTACCTGTACATATCACACAGCACAAGAAGAGGCCAAGACAGTTAACACAGAATTACTCCAGGAGATGTAAACAATAATTAAATAGCTTCATATTTTCACATTTGAAAACGATGCGCATTCAAATCTGAAGGTAAATGTATCACTCTTAACATAAACGCCATCCCTTAATAGCAAATTCTGATATAGTACACTATATCAGAATACACTATATTTCTTATATAATAAGATCTAAAAGCTTTTAAACGTGCTGGACCCGAGCATCTGCTACTGACCTGTCCTGCAGCCTCTCCACATTCTCCTTCAGACGGGCACGGAGGTGACGGATACACACTTCTTTCTGCTGCAGTGGGGTGAGGTACTGCTCAGGGGCCGGAGGACGGATGCCGTGGTTTTCGCTGCAGGTTGCATACTTCGCCTGCCGTCTATGAGACAAGTGAAGATCAAAGATGGAAACACGCCAATGAAAAGCAGGAGCCTCAGGGTGTTGCATACCATTTAGATCCAAGAGCAACACAGAATAAGGTGAAACAACATAAAAGCTAAAATTTTTTTTACAAAGACCTATCAATCATTCAAGCATAACAAAACTATCTAACTGAAGGCATGAAGCAGTGAAGAAGCAGGTGCAGATGATTCCAGATGATCTGGTGATTTGTTCACTGGAGATGCTAAGTAGTTGGAACCCCTTTATCTAGAACGTTGTATCTTTTGGCACTTTATGCTGCATGTCACACTACATTTACATTTATTGCATTTAATGGACACTCTTATCCAGAGCGATTCCCGTCCAAGATGTATTATGCTGCTGGCCGCCGAAAGGCATTTTCTCACATAGACGATTAACGTTTACTGGTTGCGTTGACAATCTTGCTGCTCCCAGGAAGAACACGCAGTTAATTTTCAAGAATAGAGTGCATCAAACTGTTCATCTTAATGCCTGTATACATGGAACCATAGAGACTCTGGAGTAAATAGCTTTAAACATAACACAATATGGACAACATTTAACAATCTCGAATCTGCAATCAGGTTGTAAAGGCCCTTTAAATGTACTTAATTCCAACAACTAGGATTATTCTGTCACTGTCCTTTTAGAAACGACCTAAAAAACACTACTCTCACTGTCTCTGCCCTCAGTGCTTACATCTGACTGATTAATGTTCGGCCGATTTACTTCTTTATTTACTTACTCATTTATTAAGATTACTAATGATTTACATAGTCCAATGATATCTAGTTGAGCATATTTTAATAGTCACAGTCTGACAGCTCATAAAAGTCTGCTAAGATGGAGCTGGATGTGAGAGTAAAGCTCTCCCATAAAGTCTATTTTTGATGTTCAAACCATACAGAATCTGGAACATGCCCCCAGTGGAGGACACAATGTGCATGTGTGTGTGTGTGTGTGTGTCTCACCGGGGTGTAGCCGGGTGTGAGCGGGGTATGGTATTGCTTTCTGTACTCTTGCAGCATGATGTTGAATAGCTGCTGCTGATGGACGAGTCACTGCGGGGATTTCGAGCACTGCCTGTCCCAGCAGGCCGCCTACAAACACACACACACCCACACAATGACAGCATAAACCGCAATTACCAGCAATGATCCAGGGTGTAAAAGTGTCCTAACGATGAATTAATTATATTATGAGTCCTTAGGAAATGATTCAGCCCATCATGAACTCTCTAATCTGATTACAATTTGCTTTTGATCAAATTCATTTTCACTTATTTTCAAAAACACACTGAAGAAATCTTTTCAACGGAGTGGAATAGAGATGATCAGGACAGTCTATTCACACACTATTGAATATTATTATTATTATTGATTTTTTTTATTGATGCATAATGATGCACCCCTGATCATAAAAAGCATATCTTTTAAAATGGCAGTCAGTACAGCTTGATGGCCTCATCATTATCTTGAGTATGAGCAGAGCTGGGTCAGGAGGTGCAGTACCTGCGTGGTCCAGCAGAGGGCCTTCGGTCAGCTGGGAGAGACATGGGCAAGGAGCCTTTCATCAGCCTCCAGCAGCAACACACTCCTTAGCACAGAGTGTTCTGCAACACACACACACACACAACAGCTTACCTTCAATAGACTCAAGAACGGTCTAGTCTTTCAGGTGTGTGCTACTGTTCGGTTGCTCACTATGGTGTCTCCCTGCCCTGCACGGACCTAAAGTTGGATCACCCTATAATGAATGGAAAACAGGGTGCCTTTGCACTGAGCAGGCAAAAACAATCCATCCATCCATCCATCCATCATGTGAGCCACTTATCCTAATCAAGGTCCCGGGGAATATATTTGAAATAGGAACAAAATGATTTAATCTATACTTCCTTGAACATGTAAATGAACTTAACTGTGAAGCATCAGATTGACTTTAAGCATATGCACTTTTGATAAACCCTTCAACAACAAACAGCACAATTAAACAATCCTTCAGAAACAAAACCCATCAATCACTTAAGCCCAGTCAAATTGAATACAAAATGAAAAAGTGTTGCTTTTTCTTCTTTCAGATAATGTTTGATTTGTGTATGATCATGTTTGGACTCTTAGTTTGAGGCAAATTCATGATGTATGATTTCAGCACTGACGTTCGCAAGATTAGCTTTCATTAATATTTCTCTTATCCAGACCCACAAGCATTGCTTTATGACAATGAGAGTCTCACTGGAGAATTGGGCCAGGCTTTAACCCACATCCTCTTGGTCCAACTACAATACCCATGGACTACTGCTTAAAGATGATTCTTTTGTATTACTTGCTTTCAGGTTTATTTCAAAAGATGATTTTGAAAGTGGGTGATTATGGAAAGAACCCTCACAGTTGCATAGCGAGTACTTCAAAAAGCAATTGCAAAATAAACAATAAAAAGGATGAATCTGTCTCTGTGATTATGACCCTGTAAAACCTTTGAGTCTAGTCAGAGCTGAAGTGCAGCACAGTGTTCTTAAGAGAAGTGAGGAACACACCGACACTCACTCTTGAAAGAAGAGAATCATCGTCTGAGAAAAATTCACAGGGCTGTTTCAGGACAGTCTGATTCTCTTAGACGCAACAAACTATAAACACAAAAGGACAGCAGGTATGCAGGCGAGCCAACATTCACATCTAGAGGGCAATTCCGCCTCTCCCTTTCACCTGACATGCCACCTGACTATGGTATGAAAGCAAAATCCCTGGGAGAAAACGGAATTTTCTTGATTCCCTGTTTCCCTATTTAATCTTCTCGGTCAATGTGAAGTGTGTTAGACACTACAGAAGGACATTTCATGGGTGGATAGATTTTTTTTTTTCTGGGAGAGCTGGATCCTTATTAATATTAAGAGTCGATAAGAGGTAACAGATGCAAGAACAAACTTTGAATAGTAAGGATGATCTGCTGTGGCAACCCCTAAATGGGAGCATTCGAAAGAAGAGGAAAAAGAAGCATCAGGGCTGAGCAAAAGGTAAATCACTTTTATATCCTAATAATTTAAAGAGAGTAATTTTAATTGAATCCAACATTGTCCAATATCGACATTTTCTAATGGAAGCCATTTATTAATAAAATCTATACAAAACAAAACAGACATTTCCCCCCAAATTGTTCAGCCCTACTGTTTAGACATATTTCTTCCTCTGACTTTGCTGAAGTTTTATAGGTCTGTACTCGGCATCCATAGAAGCTAGTTTGCTTTTCATGTCCTAAAGAGATGAAAAAAAAAACTGATAGAAGTTTTGTTAAATGCTAGAAACCTGGAAAAAGTGAAAATGACCTTTTGTTATTGTAAGCACCCTGAAAGACAACAAAATGTAAGCTCTGCATGTGAAAAAGTGAAAGTGACAACCCTCATCATTGCGAGGTCACAGCACTGCACACCATGAACCACAACGAAATTGGACCTCTGCTTTTAACCCATGCACACAAACACAGTGCAGCAGTGGGCAGCTATTGAAAGCGCCCGGGGAGCGGTGACGGGGACGGTACCTTGCTCAGGGGTACTCAGGGGCAATCTACTTGGGAGGGAATCGAACCCACAATCTTCCGATGCGGGGGAAACTCCCTAACCACTAGGCCACCGCTGCCCCATACATATAATGTAATCCATACACTGAATGTGTGGCAGAGTGCAGCTTTATCCAGCGCCCAGGGAGCAGTGATAGGGATGATACCTTGCTCAAGGGTACCTCAGGGCTAGCTACTAGCCCGAGACTAGCCAGAGACTCATACCGTGGACTTTGGATTACGAGGCCGATTACCGGAGTCAGTCAATCACAGGCTTGATGCATTGTTTTCAAGCACAAGGAACTAAAAATTGTGCCATTTACATTAATTAGGTTTAAAACATTCTGTTCCAATTTTCTTGCTTACTTTAAAAACTGAGTGGTCAGTTACATAAGGCCCTACATCCTATATATTTTAACATATCTGGATTTAAATATCAGGAAATAAAAGCTGAACATCTGATCTCTCGTTCTCTCATTTTCATAGCCGCTTGTCCTAATAAAGGTTGTGGGAGGGCTGGAGCCTATCCAAGCTCTCATGGGGCAAAAGTATGGGAAGCATCCTGGAGAGGTTCCAAACCCATTACAGACCTCTGATCTTTCATCTCATATTCATCTTTAGATCTCAGACCTAAATATCCTCACTGCATAGAAAAAACGAATTAATTGGCCTTGCTGTTCCAACACTTTTGGAGAAGACTATATAAAAAAGCACATCTGTGCCAACAAATGTTTCTGGCCCAGCAAAAACCTTGGATCTGCAGCACTTGCATATTCCTGCATTAATGGTTGCCTAGTAACCCAGCATCCTGGCCAACCTGACAGCAAAATTGAAAATGACAATATGCCAGAGACAATAACATCACCTAGGACAAGCAATGAGATTGGAAAGTAAACAGTTTGGACCGGACGACTGAGTAAATGTTACAGGAGGAATAATACTTCTGAAGGATGAACAAAACCAAATCAGACAGATGCTGGAACACACACACACACACACACACACAGGTACAGCTTTTCAAACCCATTAATGCAGTTTTTCACTCCATGAGCTGAACTAACCCTCAAGTGTGTCATTGCTTAACAACAGTAGCAAACCAATTATGACAATTTTGAATAAACTTTGTATTTTTGGTGCACTTTGTGTTTAATAATGATGTCCTTATAATCACTCCAGGGCAGCTGGACAATGAAGTTATCTCCATAAAATTAGCAAAAATATCACACCACTCTACTCTGTTGAATGGAGACTTGTGCAATATATCTCAAGCGACTTAACACTCTTACTTTCTCAGCTTGGCCTTGTCAACATGTTGAAGCCAACTCAATGCACAGCCACTCCCAGAACAACATCTGGTTTGTTTGCGACATTGCTGTTTACCAGAATTAAAGATGATCTTCATCGTTTTCTTCATCTCTCAGCTGTTCCAGTTTAGGGGTCACCATAGCAGATCATCCATTTCCATATTTTCTGATCTTCCGCTTTCACCAATGTTAGAGATGATAAAGACGACTATTTAACACATACAGTAAACCACAAATATCACCTTTCACTTATTTAAATTTTGATAGGAAATCACAAAAATTCTATATTATGCCATTAATTTTGGGCAGCGGTGGCCTAGTGGTTAGGTAGTTGGCCCTGCATCTGAAGATTGTGGATTCGATTCCCTCACAAGTAAGTTGCCCTGAGGTACCCCTTAGCAAGGTACCGTCCCAGTCACTGCTCCCCAGGTGCTTTCAATAGCTGCCCACTGCTGCACGGTGTTTGTGTGCATGGGTTAAAAGCAGAGGTCCAATTTCGTTGTGGTTCATGTGTGCTGTGCTGTGACCTCACAATGACAAGGGTTGTCACTTTCACTTTAATCATTTTACTGTGATCCTGTGTATACTAATCACCGACTTGATCATCTGCACCCGTTTCCTCACTCCCCAAGTTAGTTTCATTCCCTAAGTTGGATGCTTTGTTCAACTTGAATGACTCATACATAGGCCACTGTGTGGCTTAACAAACCAAAAATAACTCCAGGAAACTGTAAAGGTACAGTACCAGACTTCCAATGAAAGCCAAAAACTTCCTTCAGAAAGTCTGGAGAACTATTCTTCAGAAAAATATATGAGGGTTGGCACAAGACCTCAGCACAGTACTGCATGTTCAGACTTTTCTATTTCTTAGCAACTTTTGACATGAACATCAGAAGCACCGGCCAGTCATCCAGATGGTAGATCCAGCCAGGAATTAAGTTTTGCATGATTGTTTATGTTCTGATTTGTTGATGTTATGCTGGTCCAGGTCAATAAAAAGTGCACCTATGATCTAGGCAAAAACACAAGCTATTTCCAGTGTTCCCAGCAATGCTACTAACTGAAGAGATGGATCCATCACTCTTTCAGGAGTCACACAACAGGGACAGTCTGATTCACACCTATCACAGGGATGTGTCAGACAATAATCTTTTAAATCTTCATAGGATTTCCGGTGGTAATCTCCAGTGTGACACCACCCTCAGATACCCTCATTCACACTGTTGTCATTCATTATGTCCTCATAATATCCTCCAACCTAATTTCAATTAATGGATTTAGCTTTATTCATTACACATACACCAATCAGCCATAACATCCATAACAGCCTTAAACTTTTTCTATGTCCCTCAAACCATTCCTAAACATTTTTTAATAGCCTGGCAGGATGCATTATCTTGCTGATTAAGGTCACTGCTATTAGGGAATGTTTAGCTGTCAAATTAACCAATAAATGCCAGGATCCGGCAGACCATTCACCAGTTCACCGTTTGTCCTTTCTTTGGCCACTTTTAGTAGGTACTAAATACTAAATACTGGAATGCTCCACATGGGCTGCTGTTTTGGAGATGCTCAGACTTAGTCCACCAGCTCGCTCAGGTCCTTATGCCTTTCCTATTTTTCCTGTTTCTAATAAATCAACTTCAAGACTTCATGAAATCCCACCGTTTGCCATTGTAAGAAGATGCTCAGTGTTATTTCCTTCCCCCGTCAGTGGTTTCATCGTAATGTCTGATTGGTGTATAGGTTGTATAACCCCAGTGGAAAAGCACTAGAGCAGTTGCAGGTAACCACACCCAGTGTGAGTGTCAGCTGGGGGACCATAATGCCCCATAGCACTTTCTCCCGGAAGGATGGAGCACTCTCCGGTACCTTTGGGAGGAATTAAAGTGGTGTTAATGATGCAGACCTCATCATCCAATCCATCCTTGTCTGACTGTTCCTGCAGCAAACTTGGGACCAACGCCTCTCATCCCCCTTTTTTTGGAGGACATTTGCAGCAAGCTGCTACATTAGGACATGCTGTGCATCAGGCTGAAATGAAATGGGACTGGATTGTTGAAAACTTTTGAAGAGATTATGAAAAAGAAAGGACAAGGGTAAAAGTACGCTCTAACTGTGCATTGCAGGAGGACTAGAGGGAAACACTGACCTAGTCTGGAGACAGCCTGATGACGTCACGGATTTCCATACTGCAGGTAGACTTAAAGCTCCCCGGTCAGAGAGACTGAAGGCCTGCTGACCGACCAGGCACACCAAGAGCACCTGTTTATAGATCCACGCTCAAAGTGGAGCAGAAACCAGTTTTGATTCGAGCCTGTCATATATAAGTGTCCTCTGCTACACTGTGATCCACTAGAGTCCAACCCAGCCCAGCTCTGCCTCAGCGTGATGCTGATCCAAGCATCATGAGCTGCAGCATCCGTCCTGCATAAGAGTCGAGCAAAATCACCGCTTAACAAACGCCTTACCAGCTTACGGATCGCAGCCTGTGGTCCAGACCCGAGACGAGTCCTCCATCGTCCCAGAAGAACCGAGCCGAGTTCGGGCTCCGCTCTTGGGGAGGAACCTGCGAACGAAAGGGGGCGGAGAAGCTTCCTGCAGATGGACAGACGAGGTGGAGGACTTTTCCCTCCCTCAACCAGGGGGTTTATTGAACGACTCGGCCACATCAAAGAAAAGTTGAAAATGTAAACATAAATACGCAACAATGTAACAATATAGAAAAGAAATAAACAAAAAAACGCATGACGCAATGGTGATGCTCCTTAAAGAGACAGTGACCAAAATAAAGACACTGTTTATCCACAGATTAAAGTAAGAAGCCTTCCAATTAAAGGGAAATTTTCTCTCTAGCAGCCACAAAATTCTAGTACCGACACATTTACCACTTTAGCAAAAACAACCAACACCACAACAGTTCATTCATGAAATCTCACAAATATTTAAAATATGAAAAAACATTTCATAAAGATACATGAACGATAACCTTTACACATCTTACGTTTTTATATTTGAATGTAAAAAAAAAAAAAAAAAAAAAAAAAAAACCTGGACAAGAAAATGCCACAAACATACACCGCACATCCTGCTGTGTTCAGTAGTCTACTGTGAACTGAATAAATGAGGCACATTACCTGCTCACTCTAAACAAACTATGTCGCCCAGCTGCAAGAAACAACGCTTAAAAATTCACCAAAGCACCATCCTAAAATGTGAAGTGCAGAACTAAAAAGTGAGAAGAAAAAAAATCTTCAGGTCTGTCCTTAAAAAGTGCTGGATTTTAAACAAAGACATGAAGCGTTTTATCCTCCATCCTAAAGTTTGTGAAAAAGGGGGCCGGGTGTGGCGATGATGTCACTGTAGGGAGCGTTCTGGTGCAGGTGAAGGACCTGTTGTTTCTTCAACACCAAAAGGCAGAAGAACACGGTGGCAGCTTTGGAGCGGCTGCTTCTTTCACAAAGGGCGCGAAGACTGAAAGTGGTATCGGGACTGCTGTTCTGATTCTGTATGATAAACATATGACAAAACAACAGCACGTTGATCCACAAAGATATACACACAGTCACACCCGGGTGGAGAAATATCATCAAATCCTTAGGAGAATAAATAATTCCATTTTACACAGATTAAACTGAGATTCTATGTTCTTGTACTGATTGTTCAGAATCTTTAAGCTTGATCACAAAGTACCCAATTTTTTGGATGACAGATCATCTTATAGTCAAAGGTTGTCTGTATGACACAAAAGGTTCCAGAAAACTGTTCCAATGGTAAAATAAGAAAACTAAGGTTCTGTTCAGCAGGTTCTTGTAGCACCAAGTGTAGGGAGATCAGGAAGCCAAAATACAGAAATCTGGTGTACAGAAAATTAGAGCTGTCACATGATTTATTTATTTTAAATTGATAAAACCAAAACTGGCAACATTTTTTGCTGTAATTAAGATAATTACATAAAGCGTGTTCATAACCAAAATAGTTTTACATTAACATGTTCTGAAGGTATATTATTTTATGCTTTATCGTTTCATTTCTAGCAAATAAAATCAAAGGAAGGATAGCTAGTAATGCACAAACCATTTCTTAGTCACTTAATCCCACTTTCTGCTAACATATTACAAGTGAGCGTTCCACACACTCTCCATATGCAACTGTATCATTTCAAAGTGCAACAGTTACAAATGAACGCATAAATTGTGCATTATCAGCTAAAAGATGCTAAACTATGCAAGAAAATACAATCTTTAAACCTACCCAGCAATTATATAGTTAAAAAGGTATCATGAGAGTGTTCAACTAGACACACAAAAGTGATAACTTCCAATGTGCTGATTATATTTATTCTCTCTGCAGCACTGCCTCCCACCCACTCGTTTTTAATTTCCCTTTCTCTTAATCCGTCCAGCCTTAAACCTGCTGCTTTCAGCCTATCTGAGTGAGGCTTGATCTGCAGTTTTGCCAGGTCAGGGAGCAATGATGCCTCTGAATATGAGTTCTGATATGTCTTACTTTAAGTATCTCAAGAAGATTCTGGGCTTGATGGGCCATCCTCTTCTCATCTTTGCCCTGGCTTTCTAATGCAGATTCCTGGAAGAAAAGTACAAAAGGGACGGAAGTACAGTACTGTGCTAAAGTTTTAGGCAGGTGTGGAAAAAATGCTGTACACAAAGAAAGCTTTCAGAAATATAAATAATGATCGTTTATTTTGATCAATTTACAAAATGCAAAGTGAGCGAACAAAAGAAAAATCTAAATCAAATCAATATTTGGTGTTACTACCTTTTGCCTTCAAACCAGCATCAGTTCTTCTGGCCCCACAGAGCCCTGATCTGAACATCATCCAGTGTGTCTGGATTACATGAAGAGACAGAAGGATGTGAGGAAGCTACATCCACAGAAGATCTGTGCTTAGTTCTCCAAGATGTTTGAAACAACCTACCAGCCGTGTTCCTTCAAAAACTGTGCAAGTGTACCTAGAAGAACTGATGCTGTTTTGAAGGCAAAGGGTGGTCCCACCAAATATTGATGTGATTTAGATTCTCTTTTGTTCATTCACTGCATTTTGTTGATTGATGAAAATAAATGATTAACACTTCCATTTCTGAAAGCATTCTTTGTTTACAGCATTTTTTCCCCACACATCTGCCTAAAACTTTTGCAAAGTACATCACAGAAAAAGTGTAATATACACTGGGATGTAAGTGTGCAAGAGACGGGGGTAAAGATTTATATCTTCTTGGATTTTAAGTCCATATTTTGTGACGATAAATTGATTTTTAAAAAGAAAATGTATGTTTAGCACTACCTGTGTTTGTATCTGTGGGGTTTCCCTCTCCAAACCAGATGGATGTACCAGCAAGGATTCTTCAGAGAGTGATTCAGGAAATAGCACCTCCAACCTACTCTCCTCCTGACAGAGATGCAAAAAAAAAGGGAAAAGTAAAAGACAGGTAAAAAATAAGCTGGTAGGAAAAGAACAATGAGGAGTGGGTGGCTTCAAGAGTCCAAAGGGGTTGGGGGGGGGAATAAGTGAGACTGAATGGAGGAAAGGCAGTGAAAGAAAGAGGAGCAGTATGCGAACAGAAAATAATTGCCTGTTACCGAGTGAAGAACCAAAGCAGAGCACCGAGAGCCACATTACTATTAGAAATACACACATTTTTAAAATGTACTTAAAACTGATTAAACATTAAAACAAATACATAGACACTTATTGTGTGGTGTCAGTTGCTTTCCAAGCGTATATAAATGTTAAACCTGCCAGGACAGAAAAAAAGAAAATAATTTTCTTAAATCTCATTGGACCGTCTTTAGCTTTGATTACAGCACAGCATCTTTAGGGGTTTTTTTTTTTTGAGAAACTCATGGAATGTCACATTTCTTTCTGCATGAAATCTGCATGAAACAGCTGCATGAAATTTTCCCCAAGGTCTTGTACCAATGATTGGAGAGTCAGAATGCTGTAGAACATTTTCTTCAGTGCATGACCAAGTTTCCCGAAGGGGTAAAGGTGTGGACTGTCATGGCCAAGCCAGGTGTTTAAATAATGTCTTGTGCACCCTGGATCACACTTTCACATTTTGAGGCTCTTTCACAAATGAATCCTGGAATATCCCCATGTCTTCAGTGAGGACAAAATCCAGTGATGGACAAACCTGGTCATTCTGTATTTTCAGGTAGTCAGCTGACCTTATTTTTGAGCACATAACTTTTCTGAACTTCGACCTGAGCATCCCCAGTTCATAACATTGCTCCCCAAGACTTGTATGGTAAGAATTAGCCATGATGGGCAAAGCACTTTATCCACGTCTCTTCTTACCCTGATGTGGCCATCACTTTATCAACCTGCAAGGTGGACAGCATAGGCATTTCCGGAAAGCAAAGGCCTCCCTGCCAAGTCCATCAATCACCTTAAGGTTTCCTGAACTCCATACCAGCTACTAGGCTACCGCTAGGCAGCGGTGGCCTAGTGGTTAGGGAGTTGCCCCCGCATTGGAAGATTGTGGGTTCGATTCCCTCACAAGTAGGTTGCCCTGAGGTACCCTTGAGCAAGGTACCGTCCCCATCACTGCTCCCCGGGGGCTTTCAATAGCTGCCCACTGCTGCACGGTGTTTGTGTGCATGGGTTAAATGCAGAGGTCCAATTTCGTTGTGGTTCACTGTGTGCTGAGCTGTGACCTTGCAATGACAAGGGTTGTCACTTTCACTTTTTTTTTTTTTCACTTTTTCACCGAGTTGATGAAACGACGATCATCAGATTTCTCTCCTCACCTGAACTTCAGATAAGATACATCATACTGGATTACCTGCATGACCTGCTGCCACTAAGATTTACAAAAGCTTACAAAAACCCACTCAAGCAGAACCAGCACTATTAGCTGATTGAACTTCCAATCACAGACACTAATGGACTTTTATTGTAACTCATGCTTTACCAGAACTCATTGCTAAATCGATTCATTTGTGCAATGCACTGTCTCTTTCTCTTTCTTTTCCTTCTTTATTTCTGGTGTAGACCAGAGGAGGATGAGTTTTCCCAAGGTTTCTCCCTACTGTTTTGAACAGTTTTTCCTTGCCTCGTGTCACGGGTGAGGTGTTTTGTGCACGATAGAGGGCGCTCTGTTCTGACTGAACACACCTGAGCTAATGAAGGCACAGGTGTGTTTCATTGGGGCTGACTATTTAAGCCCCGATGAGTCAGAACAGAGGGCGGCTCATTTGTTAGGCTTAGCCTACACTCTGTGGTGGTTTGGTATGGTTTAGGCTGCAGTTCCTTGATTTTGGTTAGGAACTGCAGTCCTTTGTTTTGTTTTGTAAATATAGTTAATAAAGTTACGTTGCGAACTCCTGGCTCAGCATTGGCGTCCTCCCTACACCCCGCCACCGTTACACCTCGGTCACCCTCTGCTTACTCACTAGGGGCTTGGACTCGGATTCTGTAAAGCTGCTTTGTGACAGTTGTAAAAAGCACTTTCTAAATAAAACTGACTTGACTACACTTTGGGGGGAAAAAAGGTAAATCTGGATTATATAAATCAAATGCCCATTTATTTTGATCCAGAGTCCAATTTTTATGATCCCTTGCAAACTGAAGCCTCTTTTCCCTGATAAGCCACACTGATAATTGGTTTTCTTAAGGCAAGTACCAAAGTTCTCTTTGCATTGTGCATGAGGAAATGCTTTTACTATTAAACATAGCTGTGAGTTCATTGCTGTTTTTTTATAATCTGTTTAAATTATCTAAAATGTTTAAATATTTTTTTCTGAACCCATTTCTTCCTCAAAGATGATGGTTCCCCACTATCCTTTAGAATGCTTTGGACAGTTCCCAAACCAATTCTAGTTTGGAAAATTATTTATTAAATCAAATTCAGGTGGTGAGTATGTTTTTGGCCAAGCAGTGTAGCAACAGAAACTGTATATTTGAAGAAACAGACTGTGTTAATTTGATTAGTTTCTTACATTGGCTGTATCCCTGGATTGAGGAAACTGTGGTGTGTGGGTGATGCAGGACTCTATGGTGCTGTCTACCTCTGGTGCTCTGTCCTGAGCTGCAGTCTCTTGCAGCAAGCTCACCTCCTCTGCCATAGGCCCTGCACTCTTCTCACCATCAGCTAAACAAGCACACAAACACACATGTGTCTTATGACAAAAAAAACAAACAAACTTTTATCAGTACTGTACAACACACATCGGCGATTGTGGTGCTTTAACTACAATATTGTGCACATGTTACCATCTCGCCCCTGCTCCCTCATCTCCTCAGGGTCTCTGTCCTCTTCTACTTTGCCAGTCAATCCCCGTCTCCCAGGAAACACATCTCTAAAGAACAGCTTGAGGAAAGGACATTTACCCAGGGTGCACTGCTTTAGTGCAAGATTGAGAGTAATTACACAGCATGCATTACTTTGACAGATTAATGATAGCTTGCACTCTCACTAGGAGGTTGACAGGCGGTGATGGAGGCATAAAAAGGAAAAAATATATAGCTGTATAAGACCTATGCTTTCACTTTAAGGAGTGTGATGTGGCAAAAATATATAATCATAATACTTTTGGGGGAATAAGACATTTTCAGAACACACTGTTTGGGTAATAAATAGATTTTTGTCTTCCACTAAAAAAATTTGGAACAAATAAAGTATAAAAGTCTGTAAAAGTAGTGCCACAATACAACATTACGCAAAACAAAATAAATACATTTCATAGTACTAAATCCAAATAAACATTACTATTTAAGCTTTTTGTACTGAAATAAGATGTTTTTAACACTGACTATAAATCCACAATATAGTTAATAAAATCATATTGCCCAACACAGAATTTGGTTTGTTACTCAAAACTGTAAACTAACTTATATTTGAGTTTTTCTTATATATTCTGATGCTCAGTTTAGATGGGAGTGTTA
The DNA here is from genome assembly GCA_017165825.1 of Hepsetus odoe. NCBI lineage: Eukaryota > Metazoa > Chordata > Actinopteri > Characiformes > Hepsetidae > Hepsetus > Hepsetus odoe. The sequence continues at coordinate 5,547,983 of CM029373.1, read as the reverse complement.
CATAAAACATGTTTTTGTTAGAAATAATAAATATTATAATTAATAAGTTTATTATTTCTACAAACGAATGTTGGTTTCTGTACAAATTACCTTCTTCAAACAAATGTGTATGACTGGAACACAGAAGTGTGAGAACAGATGATCTACTCCTCCATTCTCCTTCCAGTCCATGAGCTGCCGTGTGGGTGGAGCTATGTCCAGTGGGGTCAACAGATCAGAGCAGTCAGCTAGCTGGGCTCTGATGGCTTCATTAGAAAGCTCTTTAGACTGGTCTACCAACAGCTTCCTCTTCCTACTCCCTCTCCTCCTTTCAGATGTTGCTAAAATAAGAATAAAGTTGTGGCAAATTTTACAAAGCCTTCCAAGTTAATTAGTGACTAGTTTAAAATCTGCATTATACTTTTTGTTAAATTTCTTAAAATTTTTTAAGCCATTCAAATTTATTTTATTTGGTTTGGAGGGTGGAGCTCTTTGGGATTCATTGTGTTTAGCCTATCATGGTATCCACAGTATAATCTTGGTATGTCATATTGGTCTTCTTTTTATGCCTTCACCCCTAACAACAACTCAAAGTCAGAAAAAATAAATAAATAAATAACCGAGTAGTTTGTGACAACCAGTGCCCTAAAGTACCAAAGCAGGCTGAACTTTGACTCAGTCCTTCAAAGAAATCCTCTCGATAAATCCAACTAGTTTTTGTACAGCTATATTTCATGATAATTTCCATAAAGTAGACACTTGCATGTGACAGCAACAGGTTCAAGTGCAAAGCCTTCCTTTGTGTTGTCCAGTAGAGTTGTCTCATTCATGGTAGGAGTCTGCGTCAAGACATCTGAAGCAGAGGGAATAGGTGTGGCAGGCACTGGAGCAAATGTAAAAAAAATAAATCAATAAAAGGAACATATCAGAAATTTGAGTAAAATACTTTGTTAGTTTGGGATAGTTTTCAGGTTTATGCATTTCTATTATTACCTGCCTGGGTATTGTCTTATAAATTTGTATTACAAATGTCCATGTGTTAATTCAGAATGGCTGCTAAATGTCGGAAAACTAATGAGGCTATTCTAAACTCCAAAAAACCTACTCGACTACTTGATCATATCTTAGCTGTGCAATACAATTATTTACCAGAGGGGGGAGCTTTAACATCACACAAAAAGATGAGTGCACGCACAGACACGCATACATGTACAATCAATTTGTTAAAAAAATATGCAGATTGTTAACTGAAGTGTGGATTTATTGGGTAAATTTACAGAATAAGATATGACGACATGCAAGAAAGTCAAGATGACCATAACTACCTGTTGCACTGACAGCAGTTGGTGGGGGTGTTGCAGGAAGCCCATAAGATGAATTTCCATTTGAGTCAGTCAGCAGGGCATTCTCATTAGCATTTGATATGAAATCTGTAAAGACATACTTCATATAGAAATATGACACTGAAGTTTATGAAACTGTATTCTTCTGGTACATATAGGTTTAGCCTTTTATTAACAGAAATAAACAATTAGAGCAGAGTATACATCTGGACATTGTGACAAGACAATGAATATTTTTAAGATATTAGGCACATATTTACCTGAAATCTAACTACATTATTTCATTAATAAATTACAACACTGTCACTTTATACTCACTATATTTGTGATAGATTTGTGATGAGTTTTATTTAAGCAATGCCTACATCAGCTCTGTACCACTGATTTGCTTTCATAAAAGTATTTTACTTTTAAAATCAATGGTAAACATTAAAACCAGTTTCCCAAATTGAGTTTGCATATAAGAAAAATGCACGGCCAAGATCAGTACCAACAAGATCAAATGTCATCCCTTCGTCACCAAACCCATCACCAGTTGTACCAAAAGTGTGGAAACTCATATCAAATAGACCCTGATGAGAATGAGTGTCATCTCCTGTAAAAGAGGTGGAAAAAAGGTTTTTATGAACTATTATGTCTCAACTGGTAATTAAAACTGGCTCTGTTGCTGCTCGGAAGGTCTTACCCATGCTATCCATGGTGAGAAAACTGTTTCCAAAGTTTTCTTTCAGAGTGATTTCCTCTGTACGACACTGATTCAGTGAGAAGTGATCTACTACATCAATGGTACTGGAAAGCAGATGTAACTCAAAATCACATTGCAGCATTACAGTATATACAAAATTTGAGAAACAATTTCAGAGAAGTATCTGCTATTATGAGAACATTAGAGAAAAAAAAAAATACCTGAGGTCAGGTAACTGTAAATCAAAGTCACTGAATTCTTCTGGCAAGGTGATGGCCTTAAACATGGCCTCCATCCCCTCCTCAGGCAGATCAGTCTGTCCTGTTATGAAAAGAAACACATGACAATGTTTTTAAGATCATGTATAGCTGCTTTGACCTCTGCTTATGATTTGATTGTGATGTCTTCTCTCATTCAGGCAACATAACAGTGGTACTACTACATTTTTGTTATTTTATATTTTAAAGATGACACTGTCCTGGCCCTAATGCAGATTCTCCCAAAAGTGTTTTTTAATGTCTACAACTATTGTTTTGAGGTTTACATGTAAGTTCACAAAAAGCAGCAATAAGAAAAAAGCATTCACCCTAATCAAAAATTACTGTTATTTTATAGACCTTAGTGAAGGCTATCTTTAAGCGATCGATTCAATGTCATCATCTGCCTGGAAAAATGTTTGGCCTCACGCCAGCCTTTTGTGCAACTATACACTGGATATGAGTTGCAAATTCAGGGTTTGCACTGACCTGGTCGGAAAGCCACTTTGATTTTAACCGTGGCATCATTGCAGTCCGCAAGGAGATATTTTGCCTTCCTGGAATAGATCCGCACAACTCCCAAGAGCAGATGACCAGATGTTCGCAGTCCAATGCTGATCTGGCAGCAAAAAGTGGAGGACACATCCACAAACTGAGTTGTGTTCATTTACAATACAAATCTGTTCTCTACTTGTGCAATGTTTATTAAACCTAACAAGTGCACTGCACAATACCTGAGGAGAGATGATATCTTTGACAGTCATCTCCAGGTTGCACTCAAACACATGGGCTTTGGTTATCTTCTTTTCCCAGTGGGCTGCAAGCCAGATTCGGGCCATCGACCCTCGTTTGGAGGTGAAGAGTTGCGTGAAGAACTCCATCCTGAGAGATGAGGTATCGTAAAAGAATAGGTTCCACATGGTTAATCTGTTTCTGGGAAAAGTTTAAATCAATATAGTGGTGGCATTTCTTAACTTCATTCATTTAGAGAAGATATTCCTATTATATGGTTAGGTAGTGTGACAGATTATATGAAGTAATATTGCTTTAAATAAATAAGACTCATGTACACATTAGAAAAACATACAAAAATCTCACTTTTAAGTAGGAGTTTGAAAAGTATGTCAAAAAGTAAAGTAACTGGGATCCAATACAACTCTCTGCATAGTCACTGAAGAATCTCTGTGCTATTTTATGGTCTAAAATAATGAACTGAGATGTCAATTCAAAAGACAAACATGGAAATGAGAAAAATGAATGAATGTATTCATCTTTCAACGAAAAGACAGTTATCTGACAGAAATGATCTGGATGTTCTGAGGTGGGTATGGGGCTGAAGAAATCTGTACGCCTGTTTAAGGGCCACCTGTTCAGGGAAGGTCTTTTTTAAGGTGGCGCCATGTTGCTAATTAATTAGCTACACGGAGAAGAACGTTAACGCCACAGGAAGGACTGTTAACCCCTTCTCGTCCGCACAGCGAGTGAGGAGGTGTACTTTCCGAGCAAAATTACTCCTTACAGTCGTTATTTTAACCTGACCTCAGACCTAGCATAGCTTGCTAACCAAGGTTAGCTCGTTCGTGGCTAGCGTTGTTAGTGTAATGTAAAGTAAAACGAAGCCTGTCGGTTTTGCCATTTTCTTTCTTTCTTTCTTTCTTTTTTTTTTACCGTCCGACTTTCTTTCCCTCAGGTGTGTTTGGTGACAGACTTGATGACGATAAAGGAGAACAGCTCGCGAGCTGAGACCCTCATCCTCCTGCTGCCCCTCCACACACACTGACCTCAACCCTGAAACACACAACACTGCAGAGAGTTCGCATAAAAACACACCTGTGAAGACCTTTACATGCACATAATCAGTCTGTTGTTTTGCTCAGGGATGGGTGATAATGTTCTTGAACAGTGAGACAGAAGTAGTCTGGGGTTCATTGCCATCATGACAGTGTCAGTTCGAAAAGAAAAATACTGAAATGATTTAATGCATCCTTTTTATTATTAGTAACCCTGTTTGATCATTTTCAGCATTACATATTTAAAGACATATGTCCCTGTTTAGGTTTGAGGCATCCTTTTAGTATATTGGTTGACTGATGTAAAATGTATGTATTGGTGTTATGGAAACAGTACAGAGAAGGTCAGAAGGACTTGCATTGTGCCTTTGTGGACTTGGAGAAAGAACATGACAGGGTGCTTAAAGAGGAGTTGTGGTTTTATATGAGGAAGGCAGGAGTGACAGAGAAGTATGTCAGAGTGGTACAAAATATGTATGAGGGCAGTGTGACAGTGGTGAGGTCTTCAGTATTAGTGGCTGATGCATTTAAAGTAGAGTAGGAATATATCAAGGATTAGTGCTGAGCCCATTCTTGTTTGCAACGGTAATGGACAGGCGGATGGATGAGGTTAGACAGGAGTCCCTGTGGACGATGATGTTTGCTGATGATATTGTGATATATAGTGAGAATAGGCAGCAGCTTGAGGAGAACCTGTGGCGCTCTAGAGAGGAGAGGAATGAAAGTGAGTAGGACAAAGACAATACAGTGTGAATGAAAGGGAGGACGGTGTAATGGTTAGGATGCAGGGAGTAGAGGTGACAATGGTAAAGGAATTTATGCTTGGAATCAACAGTTCAGAGTAATGGCGAGTGTAACAGCTCAGGCTAGACGTTTTGGAAATAAAATTAGAGAAGCAAGATTGCGTTGGTTTGAACACAGAGGAGATGGTGGTGGTCTAGTGGTAGGATACTTGCTTATGGACCAAGAGGTCACAGGTTTGAATCCCAGTACCTACCATTGGGTTCCTGAGCAAAAACCTTAACCCCAAGTTGCCCCAGGGTGTCTGTCCCTTTAATCGGGAATTGTAAATCGCTCTGGACAAGAACATCTGCTAAATATCGTAAATGTAAATGAGAGAAGAGTATTAAATTGGGAACGAAGAAAAGAGGAAGACCAAAGAGGAGGTTTATGCAAGTGGTCGATGTGAAAAAGTCGGTGTGAAATGCTGTGAGGTGGAGACCTCATAACCAGGAGCTGCAGAAAGAAGAAGTTGACTGATGTATGATAAGGGCAGAACTTATGGAACATGGGGGCGATGAGTTGTGAAGGGAAACACAAGGTTGATTTGTAATTTCATAGGTTGTTTGCAATAAGAACCGCTTTAGTCATGGCACTCAAATTGTCACTCATTGTCAATATTCCCTAGTTCCCATCTGTAAAGAAATACAAGTTGTTAAATAACAAGTTAAAGCAATAACTCTTTTTTTGTGTATGATAAAATGGTATGGAAATTAGTTGAAAAGTGAAAGGATTTCTCATTTTATAAAAGGAGAAAATATGACATATCATGTTCATCAGACATTAGAAACCTTTTTATTGAAAACAGTTTTGTTAATGGTGAAGTTTCCATTAACAGTCTCTTCTTGCTTGTTTTTAACAAGCCCTGCACAAAAGCCAGCAATAAATTCCACAGCCTCTGTATCTCAAACTTCCATTTTACTGACCCTAAAAAGAAAAGGAAAATAACTCCAGCAGTTTATCATATTCCATCAAAATGAATCCAGAGGAAAAACAATGCAGAAGGCATTGTATCCTTGTATCCACATTTATAAGAATTTTTTTGAATAAACGTTTAGCTGAATGGGATCTGACTTTTTATGCAGTATCTGCTACAATAAAGTATTACAAAGGTTAATGAGGGTCTTTTTATAAATGTCTCGGCAACATTATGGTAAGATATTAGTTAAGACAATTTACTGAATAACATACAATCACAAGCTTTATCTTCAACAAGGCTAAGCATCACGGTACTGTCACAACAAAACAAGGCTGTCTTTATTTAATAACACCCAAAGTGGTAAGCCTGTGAGTCACAACAGCTTATTTGCATTTAGGAAAGGATCTATGTGTTGAGAATTGAAAGTCATTTGACAGTGAATTTCAAATACAGGCTCCTACACAGTTAATTACAAAGTACACATCAGAGTTCAAATATTGTGCTTTTGACAACATAACTGTATTATAGTTAAGAGTTTATGGGTGCAATATGTATGATTTCCACATTTGTACAATTCATGGTGAATGTTGATATAATTGTTATGACCTGCAAGCTAAAACGCGGTCTTCAAACACTAATTTGTATTTTTCAGCATCAATAGAATACAGAAATCACCTTTTTCCTGTTATTCTAATGGTCAATTTCAGTTGAAGTGATACATTTTTGACAATATTTTGTATCAGTTTCAGTTGTACGAGGTGTGACCAAGGTGTCTCGATCTTGGCAAAGGAGGTGTGTCCTCCTACCACTTGCTCTTGTCCCACTCTTTCTTGAACACATCCAATAGAAGTAGCTGAGGGTGGATAAAAAGATGTGGCGGTAGTTGGATGAGACCAGGTTGTAGAGGATGGGGTTGATGGCTGAACTCACGTAGAAGAGCACATTGGTCACCATGTAAAAGTAGTGGTAAAAGTCATACAGTTCACTGTGGGGGAAATATGAGGGATAGGGCATTAATCCAGCTTTTGTTCATAATCTCAATACCAATCAATGACTTGAAATATGTAGAACTGCTCCTCTTGTTTTAGTGTGTTTTTTGAGGATTATTAAAGCACTTACCTTGTCCACTCTGGGACATAGCAATACATTAAGCGACGGGTATGATATGGCAGCCAGCATACTACAAAAGCAATGACCACTGCACCTGGTAACCAAAAAAAGATGAAATATGACATGAAGGTCACAGAGTTCATTTGTTGAAAAAAGCAATTATGATATTGAACAATTTGTGATATGCTAAAATTTTAAACCAAAAATTTTAGGCCATGCTCTCATGTTCTATTGCTTAATTAACTCATTAGTGTGTATAAACTAAGATTTTTTTAAATTCAGAAATATTCATGAATAGATCACATCACTGTATATGGTTTTGTTAGAAAATACATGTAAGACTTTTACAGGGGACATGACGATAAAATGTTTGTGTATTTGTGCTTACGTAGAACTTTAATCCCATGGCGAAGTGAGCGCATGCGGACTGTTTCCATGGTGAAGCTGCTTGATGTCGGAAAGCCACAGGAAGGGAGGAGGGTTGCCTGGGACATTTCCTGAAGTTGCCTTCCAATCAGTCCGTTCATCATGGAGATGATCAGCATTGGCACAATGAAGGACAGAAGCGCATTCACCTTCAAGACAAAGGCATGAAGCTCAAACACTGCAAGTATTTTTTATTTCTTATTACACTGTCAATCATAATATCATTCTTTCCCGCCTTTCAGCCATTGGGCTATCTGGTACTGTTCTGTCTTGGTCCACATCTTATCTCACTGACAGACAGTAATCTATTTTCTTCCTTTCGGTCATATTATTAGAAACCATGGCCTCAGTTTTCATTGCTATGCTGACGATACCCAAATCTACTTTACCACTTCCACTTCAACCGCTCCACCCCATTCCCTTACAGCTCATATTCATAAAACTATTAAAACACTACTAAAACAGTTGTGAAAAATGCTTTCTTTCACCTCAGAAATGTCTCCGCTTATCACTTTCATTGAAGGATGCAGAAATACTTGTTCATGTTTTTTTAACGTCCCGTCTCGATTGCTGTAATGCTTTACTCTTTGGTCTCCCAAGTAGAACATTAGCCAGGCTCCAGTACGTACAGAACTCTGCAGCGCGTGTTCTCACATTCTCCAAAAAATCCGAACATATCACCCCCGTTCTCCACAAACTTCACTGGCTGCCCATATTATATTCTATCCAGTACAAGCTGTTTCTGATGACGTTTAAAGCCCTTCATGGATCTGCTCCTCCATACCTCACTGAATTACTCCATTCATACACTCCTACCCGCTCACTGCGCTCCTCCGGTACCGGATTACTCATAGTTCCTAAATTCAGGTTCGCTACCATGGGTGGTAGATCATTTAGTGTTGCTGCCCCTAAACTCTGGAATTCCCTTCCTCAAAACCTGCGCCTAACGTCCTCTCTGTCTCTCTTCAAAACTCAGTTGAAAACATATCTATTCAGTCTGTGCTGCTCCACTTCTCCCCCTTCTTGCTTTCCTAATTCTGCTGTTTGTTTTTCTCGGTCTTTGTGTTTTGTGTTAAAAGTTTTAATTTATATTGTTTTTTTTGTTTTTTATTTATATCTTCTCTGTAAAGTGACCCTGGGTTTGAGAAAGGCGCTTTATAAATAAAAATTATTATTATCATTATTATTATTATTATTATTATTATTTTGAACCTTTCAGTTTTTGAAATTTTGAGTTTTATTGTGCTCTCAAGTAACGACATGGCATTTTTATGCAAATCTGATATATATCTAAGTAGGGTAGTGGACTGGACTGCAGAAAATGAAAAGGACTTCATCTCTTTCCATGGCTGTGGTTCCAAATGCATTTCAAAGCTTAATTTGCTTAGGTTTCCCAGGTTTTAACATTCTTAAAGGAAAAAAAATAAAAATAAAAAAAATTCTTTAGACCAGGAACCACGACTACACTAGTGACAGTGTCCTTCTCCTTGATTATTTGTTTGTGTTGCTCCTCCTCAGAAGGTGGCACAGCCTTCACTACAGAGGTTCATCTCCAAACAGGTGAAAATGTCGGCACAAGATGGCATCAAGATTCAAAGAATCCTGAGTGAAAGTTGAACAATGTTTCCTGTTGGTCAAAAAGGACTGTCTGTGTGAAGTTTGGATCATCTTCGCATGGGTTTCCTCCCTCAGTTCAAAGACATGCACTTCAGATGGATTGGAGAGGCCAAAATTAATTCTAGGTATGACTGTGTGTGTTGGTGCACCTCCGGTGGACTGGTGACCTATCCATGGTGATTCTCTGCCTTTTGGCTTATGACCACTGAGAAATAAAAATAAACTGAGGGCTGGAGCACAGTGGCCAAAAGTCAGTAAAGTGAAAAATAAAATATGGGCTTAAGTAATACACCAAATCTGAAAAAGTGATTCTTACATTTTCTTCGACTTTTATTTCATTTGGCTTGTAGCACATACCCAACGTAAGATAAAAAAGCAGGTGTCCATTTTCAGTATTGACTGCTATATTGGTATGTTTCTCTAATATGTAAAGAGGTGTGCGCTACAGGTCACCACACATCATGAATTTCATATCGGTGGTCTGGCTAGAGGTTCAGAATCTTAAGGGGTATTAAAAATATAATCCTTTACTTTGTGCCATTTGCCATTTGCCTTTTTTATATTTCATACTGTTTTCGGTGCCCTGGGATTTCATCCATATCCATCTCCATATCCATCACCAGTAACACCTGTCACAGAATCGTTTCCCCTTTCATAGTGTTGCTTGAAATGTATAGGCTACAACACATGGAAAACCAGACTGGAAGTTTTTTTTTTATTATTGAGTTTCAAGAAATTTTTTATTGAGTTCCTAGAAATTTCTTTTAACGTGCTTCATCTGAGACAGTGATCACTCAGTACTCTGTTTTAGGTCATGTGCAGTTTTGGATCCTAACTGTATACCTAAGGAAACATCTGATTCCGGCTGAAAAGAAATGAAAGATTAGCATAATTTAGAAAAATCAGAAACTGCTAAAGCTGTAATAGTAACAAGATAATTCAGATATTTTACAGAGCAAGTGCTTTATTGCTTACTGCTGCTTTGGCGGAATGTTTCTGTATTAATAAGAGCAACGACAGTAATAATAATAATAACAACAGAATACTATTACTACCACCACCAGTACAACTCAGAAGTACAGACTCTGACAGTCTGTGTGTGTGTGTGTGTGTGTGTGTGTGTGTGTGTGTGTGTGTGTGTGTGTGTGTGTGTGTGTGTGTGTGTGAAGCGTGCATGTGTCTCCCAGTGGTGGGGCTCACCTGCAGGACGACTTTGGCCGCCCCTGACGACACGACGGTGGTGCAGATCCGCTCGTCGCCCACGTGCGCTTCCCCGACCGCCACGAGCATCGGAGAGGCGAGCAGCAGCGACGCCGCCCACAGCGCGAGCACGAGCCTGCGCGTGCGCCCGCGCGACAGCACGCGCCTGGCCCGCAGCGGGTGGCACAGCGCAACGTAGCGCTCCACACTCAGACTGGCCACGCTGAGCGCGCTGGCGTACGAGCAGCCGTCGCGCACCAGGTAGTAGCCCTTGCAGGCGGCGCCGCCGAACGCCCACGGGTGGTGGATCCAGATGAAGTTGTAGAGCTCGACGGGCAGGCAGAGCAGCAGCACGGACAGGTCTGCCGCCGCCAGGCTCGCCAGGTGGAGATGCACGGCGCCCTGCAGCTGCTTCACCGCCCCCCGCCGGAAATAGATGTACAGCACCGTGGAGTTCCCCAGCAGGCCTAGGGCGAAGAGCAGCGCGTACAGCACGGTCACTGTGATCCGCGAGTACAAGTCCGTGTTCACGTCCAGGTCCGCCTCCCGACCTCCTGCGCTCGGGCCGGGCGCGCGAGACTCGTTCCACTTGCCAGCGGAGCTCTGCTGGAGGAGGCGCGCGGGGAGCGAGGGCTCGACCCCCACGTGGAGCAGCGTTTCGTTCACTGTCATTGCTGCTGATGGGAACGGTCCAGCATCTGTGCGCCAGCTACAACTTTTGTGTATTTCTCGGAGGGGGCGTGGTGGGGGTGGGTCAGACTGTTCCCTCCATGTGGAGCAGTGCATCCTGCGTTGGAGAATGCATCTTGCTTAAGGGTACCTCCAGGTGTCCCACTGGTCCAGGACTTCTGGAACCCACAACCTTCTGATCATTCGGCCTCGTCCCTAATCACTGCACAACGTCCGGGTACATGTTTAGTGAAATTCCTACTTGCTTTCACACAGGCATCCCCTGAATATCCAGATCTGCTCATGATACCCCCCAGTATCAAATAATGCATGCAGATTTGGAGCACCGCCCACCTGATTTTGTCCCCCCAAATGTTGATTCATGCAAGTATTCCACAACACCATTGAATCTCTACAGTGGTATCTAGGACCAAGAGATGAGCCGCAGATTATTTATGTCAAGTAAAAGTTGTGAGGTGCCTGGGTTCAGCATGTTTCCAAGATGCATTGAATTAAGATCTGGGGAATTCTGAGACTTGTCAGCTCTTTATCATGAAAATTGCTGCACCGTGGTAGAGCACACTCAGCTTAAAGTGGCCACATTAGAGAAGACTGCATTTGCATATAGCTGACACTCTTACCCAGAGCGACTTCCATTTGCTGATTTCAGGGACAGCTGCCCTGGAGCAACTTGGGGTTAAGGGTCTTGCTCAGGAACCCAATGGTGGTAGTGCTGGAGGTGGGATTCCAACCTATGACCTATTGGTCTGTAGGCGAGTATCCTACCACTAGACCACCACCACGCCTAGACTGCTGTCATGAGGAGGAGTGCTTGTTCTTCAACAGTCTTTAGGTGGGTGATAAGTGTCATAACAACCTTATAAAAGCCAGGACCCAAGCAGAGAGCAAATTTCCCAGCAGAACATTGCTCAGAGCATCACCCAAAAATGTGTTGTAATCCGAAATGTAGCTCATCATTTTGAAGCATTTTTCTTGGAACCCACACATCAACTTCTAAAACTGAGCGTTCATTTGCTTGAATATCTTGATGCCCTCACCGGTTCCACTGCATTGAAATAATCTGCTGTATTTACTTCACCTGCTGTTGTGGCTCATGGTTTTATACAGTGCCTTAAAAAGTATTTCCCCCTTATGATTTCCTGTATTCATTTATTATTTTACATTAAATTGTGTTTGATCTCTAAAAAAGAAGCATATACAAAAGGCACCCTGAGTAAATGCAATACCCAGTTTTAAAATGATCTTCTGATTTATAGAAAGCCAAAAAACACTGCCCTTATCATCCATGCAAATAAATAATTGCACCCCAAACTTGGCATACTTGGCTGTTATACCTTTAGCAGCAACAACAACATTAAAATGCTTCTGGTAGCAGGAGTTCAACCATTGGCATTGCTGTGGAGATTTTCTTCTACAAAATTGCCTTTAATTCAGTCACATTGGAGGGTTCATGGCTTTGCCCTTATCAGTTCCTGGCACACCATTTCAGTGGAATTAAAATTAGGACTTTTTTCAGATTTTACACTGTTCCATGTTTTTGAAGATGATTGCACTCATGGTAGTTTGCTGGAGTCCCAGAGTTTGAGAGACTGACATAGCAAATGCTTTCAGTCTCTGGTTTTCTGTAATATTTTGATCAAGGCATAGTGCGCTGCTCGTTGAGACCTTTTAGAGAACTTCACATTGCTGTGAAGTTTGTATTTAAATAATGTGTAGATTCAACAGGGCTGGAAGAATCAGTCTTTAACACTATCGATTAAAATTTAGTGGACACTTTTGTGTGCATCACTGTAAAATGAAAATGATTTGATTAACTGATCGATAATCTATACCGAAAGCCCTATTTCAAATCAATCGGTAGGGAGACTAGGGAGAGGCTGTGAATTGTGCCTTTGTTTCACAAATCAGAAATGAGCAATGGGGGTGATATCACCACTATACATCCACCCCCCTGCTACCACTTAGTCTCATGAAGTTCACTGTTCTGGTGGTACATTGCAAGATGTCATTGTAAGATGTGTTATATTTTACTGTTCGTGTTTTTTTGAGGATAAAAACTGAAGTGTGAAAGGAGCCTAAAAGAGAGTTTAATAAAACTGGGCAGCTTTCACTTCACATTTACATTAAAAGCTACCAAATCAGTCAGTGGTTGGTTAGAAATGAACTGTGTAAATCTGAGCCATTTTTAAATGTGAGAGAATTTCCACATGATGTATCTTTTAGCTTAAACTGATAAAATGTTTATATTATATAAATGTCCTTCAAACTCACACATAGCTCTTTCAAAAATGGTTCTTTATTAAACCACATATGGGCTTTGCAACCACAAGCCTTTGCAATACCTTTTTTGAGAGCTGGCTACAATGACGATACATTTTTAAAAAGACTTTCTTCTTAAAAGATTTTGATAGGTGGGCTGTTTTTTCATCACAGGTCTATTTTTTCATCCAGGCTAATTATCCATTTTATTTATAATCTGCATTTAAAATGTATTTGTTTCAAAATATTTAGTTAAAATGACTTTCATTAACCCAAAGTCATTTCTGTGTGGAGTTTCTCCTTGTGTCTGCATGGGTTTCCCCCAGACACTCCATGACATTCCCCCAGACATTTCCTCCCTACCATGCAAAGGACTGGGGGTGGATTGGAGGTGCTAAATTGCTCCCTGTGTGTGTGTGTGTGTGTGTTTCTTCCCCTGGAAGGATTGGTGCCTGGCACAGAGCTGGGATAGGTTCCAGTACCACCCCGGGACCCTACTCAGGATAAGCAGCTAAGAAAATGAGAGTAAGTGAGTGAAAATAGCAGGACTGTATCATGTTTGCATAGGAAGTCAGCATTCTTTATCAGACCTGGCGATTGGAAAACAACATCCTGTGTAATAGATTTAAAATCGAATGTTATAGGACATTTAGGGCTCAGAGTGTCTATACCTACATGCCAAACTAGAAACCATGTGCTGCTGGATCCAGACACTTAATAGCACATTTCCAGTCATTGTTGCCATTGCAATTTCAAAAGCTAACTGAAAAAAAGTATTTTTTTCACATCTTTAACTAAACTGAAAACATTTATGAGCAGAATACAACTGCCATAAGATATTTCATATTTACACTGCATATCCTTTCATTCATTGCTCACATTTACATTTACAGCATTTAGCAGACGCTCTTATCCAGAGCGTCTTACATTTCCTAATTACAGGGACAGTCCCCCTGGAGCAACGCAGGGTTAAGGGTCTTGCTCAGGGACCCAGTGGTGGTAGTGCTAGAGGTGGGATTCAAACCGGGGACCTCTTGATCCAGAGGCAAGTACCCTACCACTAGACCACCGCCACCCTATTCACATGAGGTGAATGAACATGTTGCCAAACTATAGAAACTTAATCCTGTAAATTTTTGATCCATTTGAATTTTGAATAGTCCCGAGTAATCAGTAATCAGACCCCTTAAAATTAAACTACCACTTTATGTTCTAGTCAGTTAACCTGAATGCTAAAGTTTTTTTTTGTTGGTTTATTTTAACTAAAGCATCAGCAGGAATTTTCATGAGTTTTATTTACTCTTCATTAGCTGAGAATGGAATGTGTTGCTGTTTGCTTATCCATCGAATTAAAGTGTGCCAAATTTCTATTGTGTGTGAGTGTGTGCATGTGCGTGCATGCGCGTGTTTGTGTGTTGGGGTGGGGGGTGCTGTATGGGCAACTTTAATGGATGTTATTCATTATGAATGAGCGATAGCACACAATGGCTTGATTTACTGGAGTGCAAGCAATGAAAATAACCCTCTGAAATAACTCTTGAGTTGATTCCTTCACTTTAGTTTAGTTATTCTGAATAAAGCCGTAGAGTTTGCAGCTGGAAAACAGGCCTTGATTCTTCTGCTCCACAATAAAATATTATACTCATAGTTAAATATTATGCCAGTTTAAATGACTCGGGTACAGAAAACTGAATGAAACCTCATCAGTTTATTCTATTGTTTTTTTGTTGCTTTTTGTATCATCTGAAAACCTCTGCTGAACCTGAACCTAAATGTAAAAACCGACTGATATAACAGAGACTTGTGGATTTTTTCAGATCTGAAGCAAGAGTAGAGCTTGAATTTCTCTTCTTATGAAGTCAAAAGCTTTAGTTCATTTAGTCCAATTTTCTGATCTTTTTTTGGCTTTTAATCATTTATTTATGACCTCCTGTTTTTTATTTCCTCTTTCTTAGACTCTTTCTGGTTAATCTAAAACATTTCATCTTAAACCATTTCAGATGCACATGAGAATGAAATGAGCCAGGCTGTGATGTGTTTGTGCCGATGTTGATACAAAGAGATTGTTTTTTGTATTAATGTTTGACATTCTCTATTTGCATAATTAAATCTAATTACATATGTTATACATGCATATATTTATACCTAAATATAAACACAGTTTGTGCTTTTTATAATAATTTGTGATTTGTGATTTGTAATTTGTAATAATAATCCATACACTACTCTTGGAAGAGAATGGATCTTTAGGATATAACAATGTCCAGATAATACAGACTAGCTGCATTATATCAGCCTAAAGCAGCTTTAAAAGTCCCTGTAAATTTAACAGGAAAGCAGGCAATTTTTTTTTTGTCTGTTCTGATATAAAGCTGAGGTGACATGATTTCGTATTGTATTACTTTACACGTCATTGCGATGGATACCATGGAGCAAATTTACCAGATCTTTGTGGTGAGGTTACACCTCCTGCACTGCACAGCATTGTCAGGTAGCATATTTCTATATTTATCAAGGTGATGTGACTTCACTGGAGTTATTGAAGACATTTCTTATCCATGATTTTTAGTCTTGTTGCTTAAATACACACCATGTAGAGCCAACTATGGACATGCAAAATTACAAGCTTTTTTTTTTATATTTCCTAGCTAAAAAACTGATCAAATAAGATTAACGTTGATTAATGAAACTTTGTAGAATTTAAATTAATAATAATATACAATAATGAGCTAAACATGATAATAAATTTTGTGTATTATGTTGTGTCTTGTCTTGTGTGTAGCACCAGGGTCCTGGAGGAATGGTATTTCGTTTCACTGTGTATTGTGTATATGGCTGAAATGACAATAAAATCCTGCTTGACTTGACTTGAAATGCATGCATTTTTGTGTTTAAATCCAAGAGAATTCTGCTGCCACACTACAAGAGAAACTGTAAACTCACCGATTTCTATGGACTGATCTAACTGCTATGATAGACAGTCTACAACATGGTTGTTCGTTGTTCAACTCAAGTCTTCAAAAGCTAGTGTCACCAAACTAGGCTGGCCCTCTAGTCACTTACAAGACAAAGAAATCAATATCTTTATACATTTTTACTGGAAAAGAGAAGAAAATGTTGAAAAAGTGTAAGTGTTGGCCAACTTAGTCATCTAGCAATTACTAATGTGGAAACAGTGATGATATGTGTTACTCCTATTTAACCTGCAGGAATAAATTACATCCCAAGACTGCCCAGTTAGCCATTACATGAGGGGTTATCCACTGACCTCAGAACTGCTTATTACTTTCTTATTCTTGTCTCAAAATGGTCAAATGATCCCTACCAGTCAGGATTTAAAATGGCACACTCAACTGAAACAGCTCTACTGGCTGTCACTCATGAACTCCATGCTGCAAGATCTATCAACCTCGGTCTTGATTCTCCTTGACCTCTTGGTGGCCTTTGACACAGTGAACCACCGGATCCTGGCAGTGGTTCTCCTAATACCTACAGGATCGACATCGGTCCACTCCACGGATCTGTCCTCGGTCCCTTTCTCAGTCAGTCAGTCATTTTCTGCTGCTTGTGGAGTCCATCCCAGCTCACACAGGGCAACAGGGTACCTCGGGGCAACCTATTGGGAAGGGGTTCGAATCCCTGATCCTCCGCTCATGCGGCCAACGCCTTAACCACTAGGCCACCGCTGCCCCCTTGGTCCCCTTCTAAGGTCATACTCTCTCCTATCATTTGAAGAAGAAGAAGGCTTCTCCTATCGTTCTTACGCAGACGACACCCAACTTATCCTCTCTTTTCCCTCCCATGATCAACAGGTTTCTACCTGAATCTCTAACTGCCTGGCTGACATCTCTGCATGGATGACAGCTCACCACCTCATGCTCAACCCTAACAAGACTGAGCTTCTCTACCTGGAAGGCCATCAAACACAGCGACAGGACCTTCACATCTCCTTTGGTAGTTCGCTTCTCATCCCATCTAGAACTGCTAGGAATCTCGTGTCACTTTCGACAATGAGCTCTCCTTCTCCTCTCATGTTCATAATCTTTCTAGGTCCTGCCGACACTTTTCAACATTAGAAGAATTCGTCCTTTCCTCACCACCCAGGCAACCCAGCTGCTGGTCCAGTCCCTGGTCATCTCGAAACTGGACTACTGCAACTCTCTTCTGGCAGATCTTCCACTGAAGGCAACAAGACCACTTCAACTGATTCAAAATGCTGCTGCAAGACTCGTCTTCAACCATCCCAACTTCTCTTCTTCCACTCCTCTGCTGCGGGAACTACACTGGTACCCAGTGGCTGCTCATATCAGGTTTAAAACTATAATTCTTGCTTACAAGGCTACTAACAGCCTTGCACCATCTAACCTGTCTGCTCTAGTCAAACACCGTGCCTCTTCTCGTCCTCTCAGACCATCAAGCACTGCACATCTTGAAGCCCCACCGTTGAAAAAAAGAGGAAGACATGCATCAAGACTCTTTTCAGTTCTGGCTCCTCAGTGGTGGAACGAACTCCTTCTGATGGTCAGAACTGCTGAGTCCCTTACTGTCGTCAAACATCGATTAAAGACCCACCTGTTCATGGAATTTCTCAGGGACTAACCCTCCCAAACCATCTACTCTCCTACCTCTTTCCTGTCCAAAAAACAAAAAAGTATGTAGTGTATTTACTTGTCACAAGGGCTCTTAGAAATATTAGAAATTAAATGAAATTTAGTGCTAGATATTCTACAACTCTCTGGCAGCCTGATCAGCATATCTTTAGCATATTTATTTAGCATATTTACTTTGGCACCTTTTTGAAGAACGTTGAGGAACAGATCCACAGATGATTTACGCAAAGTTTGCAGCTATGAATTACATGATTAAAATGCCTTGGGTTTAAAAGCATGAACTGCATATTTTGGATACATGTTTAACATCTTTCTGACCCCTGCTGGCTGCAGTGGGTTCCAAAACCCCCTGCAAAAATGCTTCAGTTTTCTCTTATCTAGAATGGTCCTTAATTCTTGTGTCATAACATTTTATTTCAGATTCTTTCATTATCCTAAAAAAATTGGTTTCATTTTCGGTTTAATTTAATTTAAACAGATGATTTTTATCTCAGGCTACTGAACCTTGTATATATTCCTATTCAGGTCTATTAAAGCTTTTTCTGTTCAGTGACGGCCTCCAGAGTGTGCTGTAGGATAATATTTCAAGCTTCTCTATCCCACGTGCTTCTTATGTTAGCTCTTCACTTATTAAGCCTTTTTTTATTTATATGTTAACATTTCTGATAAATGGATAAAAGTCAAGACTGGTAAAGTTAATTTACCTCAGTATTAAAGCCAAGTAATAAAGAAAAAGAGCTAAAAGGTAGATTGTATTTGAGAGAGGGAGACAGGATGGACAGAAGGGTGAAGGGATAAATAACCCAATATGACACTGCAGGAGGGGCAGCCTAGCATACCTAATTTAGTAGGACATAAAAAACTCATTTGGAAATTCACAGAAAGACCCAGAACATCATCTAAGGAGCTGCATGTGAGTGAGCATGTAAGCTCATTAAATATTTCCCCCCCAAAAAAACAAACAAAAAAAAAACAACTTCTTTCTTCTTTTTCTTTCGGCTGCTGAAGAGAGGTCACCAAAGCAGATCAACTGTCTCCATTTCATCTGGTCCTCTGCATTTCCCTGCTTCAAACCAAACACCTGCATGTCCTCTCTCTCCATGTACATAAGCCTCCTCTTTGGTCTTTCTCTTCTCCTCTTTCCTGGCAGCTCCATCTTCAACATCCTCCTTCCAATACATTCCTCGTCTCTCCTCTGGACATGTCCAAACCAACGCAACCTCGCTTCTCTAACCTTGTCTCCAAAACGTCTAACCTGAGCTGTCCCTCTAATATACTCATTTCTAATCCTGTCCATCCTCGTCACACCCAACGTAAATCTCAGCATCTTTAACTCTGACACCTCCAGCTCTGCCTGCTGTCTTTTTCGTCAGTGCCACCATCTCCAACCCTTACAACATAGCTGGTCTCACTACTGTCCTGTAAACCTTCCCTTTTATCCTCGCTGGTACCAGCTTTTATTCTCACTGGTACTGGTGATAGTAAGATGGTGTGGGAATGTTTTGCAGCTTCAGGGCAACTTGCCATAGTAGAGGTAATGATTAATTTAACCTCCTAGCAAAAATGTCCAAGAGGAGAAAGCTTGCTTATCAGCTGGTCATCTAAAGCTCAAGAGCAGTCATGTTATACACCAGGGCAAGGTCAAAACTGTCCATAGTGACTGAATTAAAACAATTTAGTGAAGTAAAACACACAATATTTTACTTCACGAAGGGCAGTGGTGGCCTAGTGGCCCCGGATCAGAAGATTGTGGGTAGATTTCCTTCAGCAGTTGGTTGGCCCTAGGCTCAGAAGGTCATCGGTTCAAATCCCAGACCAGTAGCTTGCCCTTAGGTACCCTTGAGCAAGGTATTGTCCCCATCACTGCTCCCCCGGGTGCTTTCAATAGCTGCCTCCTGCTATATGTGAAATACAGAGGTTTAATTTTATGTGATTCACTGTGTGTTGCGTTTTGTTTCACAATGACAAAAATAGTCACTTTCACTTTTAATGCAACCTGTGTCCTAAAGCATAAAAACAAGTCTGCTTCACCTAAATGAAGATCTGAATGCAGTTTGAGGGACTACTGAGTTTTATTATTTATTGTCTGAAATGCTGCTTTCAATAATAGTCCTGAGAGCAACACATCCCTGTATTCTTGGCAGTTTTATTGGATGATTAGCTCCGGTTGTCCTATTTTTACAGATGACTATCAGAAGAAGACAGTTATCCTCATCTGAATGTTTTAATCAAAATGATCGTGAGAATAAAAATCTTAACTGAAGAGTCACATGAGACTTGAAGCAGGTATTCATTATCACATATTTGTAACTAGTTAACCACTTTTCAAATCACTGAAATAACTTCATAACCCTAATGGTGTCTGGCTAAAATGTTGTCTCTAACCTTCACATTGTCTCTTGCACAAAGAAACAAGCCGAGCCAGTGCTAAGATGGCCTAAAGGTGATTTGAGCAGTAGACTGAGCTTCAGCGTGCTGACAGCCACAGCTGACTGACTTTCCTCCAGATATCCTGAGCTCAACGTCACCCTACAGCTCACTAATAAAGACTGTCGCTGAGAGCACTGAAAGCTGCGCGCGCGCACACACACACACACACACTGGCCTGGCAATAAATCAATGCCAGAGTATAAAATGCGAGCAGTATGTAGAGACCTCTGAGCTTTGGCTGGTGTGAGCATTAAGCAGATTGCCTCTCACTCACATCAGTGTTAAAAACACTGGAAGCAGACAGTAAAGCAATATTCTTTTCAGCCTCTGGAGCCTGGTTGACACTTAGAGCTGAGAATTATGCTTAAGTGTAGAGGAAAGCCTATTCTTCTTCCAGATTAAGGCATGATGACTGGACTGGTTCACTGGAGACACAACAGGAAACAGCTAGGGTGCTGCTGCATCCAAAATCATTCAGTACTCATTATGTAGTGCACTATATACAGAGTTAGCCATTTGTGATGCTGTTCAAATAAATCAAGAAAAGGTTAGACCCTTTGTAGTGTATCCAAAGCAACCTGCAATGACTAAAATCAGAGTATAATGAACACACCATACTGAACATTTACAGCATTTAGCAGACACTCTTATCCAGAGCGACTTCCATACCCTTTTTACAGGGTCCCCCTGGAGCAACTCAGGGTTAAGGGTCTTGCTCAGGGTGAGTGGTGGTAGTGCTAGAGATGAGATTCAAACCTGGGACCTCTTGAGCCATAGGTCCATAGGCAAGGTACTACTAGACCACCGCCACCAACCAACAGCAGTGGGTTAGCAGTGGCCTAGTGGTTAGGGAATTGGCCCCAGGATTTTAAGGTCATGGGTTCAAATCCAAGACCAGTAGGTTTTACCATGAGGTACTCTTGGGCAAGATACCGTCCTTATCACTGATCCCCGGGTGCTTTCAATAACTGCCCCCTGCTGCACGGCGTGTATGGGTGAAAAGCAGAGGATGTCTCACTGTGTGTGCTGTGTTTCACAATGACAAAAATAGTCACTTCCACTTTCAATACACCATCAATTAACATGGACCATTAAGCCTAGATGATGGATGGAAGGATGAATAGATGGGTTACATGATTAGGAAAAATGACCCAAGTAGTGTCTGAGAAATTTTTTCCAGTTTTGCCAAAGAGGTCATTATATAGTCCTCATCATAGAACCAACCTTTAAAGTGACTTTTCTATGCCTAGTTTCATGTTCTCCCTGTGTCTGTGGTTTTCCTCCAGGTGGTTTGGTTTCCTCCCCAAACCACAGACATGCACATCTACTCTGGTTAAGCAGAGAGATAATGAGTGATTAAGATAATGAGTGAGCTGCAGCAGTCAGCTGGTAATTTCCTCATTTTTATCTGTGACTTGCCAGAGGCAGAGCAGCAGAGCAGGAACAGACGCATCTCATTCTGCTTGCACAGGCCAACAGAGGGGGCTGGCTGCTTGCTAAAGCACCTTCATTTCACTCTTCTTCATCCACTTGCTCAACTTGTTTATGAGTAAACAAAAAAACATTGCCATAAGTGTTTTAAGGTTTGTTGTGGGTGGAATGGTAAAGTGAAGTGAAAGTGAATATTTGTCATTGTGAACACAGCACAGCACATCAAGGAACTACAACAAAATGCATATAAACACCACGCAGCAGTGGGCAGCCATTTTCAGTGGCCAAGGAGCAGTGATGGGGATGGGATATTGCTCATGGGTTTCTCAGGGCAACCTTTTGGTGCAGTGGTTAGAGCTGTTTCTGAGAGGAGTTCTCCCTGTGCCTGGGTGGACTTCCTGCAGGAGCCCTGCTGTACTTCAACAGTCCATTTAAATGGACTAAACAAAGCCCATTTAAATGGACAAAAATTCAGGCAGACTGGAGGTGCTAAATTGTTTCTAGGAGAGAGTGTATTTGTCTGTGTGTCTGCTCTGTGATAGACTGGCAACCTGTTCAGGGTGCTCCAGCACCTTTTCTACTATGAGTGTTCTCCACTTGGAGAGTTATTGTGAAAATTAACTTGAAATTGACCTTAAACTCAAGAAAAACATTTCCACTGCATTTCAACCAACCACAAAAGACTGGAGATCACTCTCACATGCTGCTTGAGTTAGAATAGCACAGTGGATGCTTTAAAAGGAGGGTGGTGCTGCATTGCTCTTCCACCATGACTACCATGACTACTTGTAAGGAAACACGTACAGTCATCATGTACTTGCAAGGAAACACATGCATTCATCATTGCTTTGAAAAGGGCTTCACAGGTAAGGATATTGCTGCTAGTAAGATTGCATGTCAACCAATCATTTACTGGACCATTAACAACTTCAAGGAGAGAGGTTCAATTGTTGTGAAGAATGCTGCAGGGTGCCCAAGAAAGTCCAGCAAGCACCAGGACTGTCTCCTGAAGTTGGTTCAGCTGCAGGATCAGGGCACCACCAGTGCAGAGCTTGGTCAGAAATGGCAGTAGGCAGGTGTGAGTGCATCTGCACGGCAGCAAAGAAGCCACTTAAAAACATCAGGGACAGACTGATATTCTGCAGAGGTTACAGGGATTGGACTGCTGAGGACCGGGGTAAAGTCATTTTCTCTGATGAATCCCCTTTCCGATTGTTTGGATCCCCTTTGATGAATCCCCTTTCCGACTGATGAATCGGAAAGGGGAATGCTACCATCACTCCTGTGTCATGCCAACATTAAAGCATCCTGAGACCATTCATGTGTGGGGTTGATTGTCAGCAAAGGGAGTAGTATCACTCAAAATACAACCATGAGTAAAGAATGGTACCAAAACACCCTCGGAGAGCAACTTCTCCCAATCATCCAAGAACAGTTTGGTAAAGAACAATGCCTTTTCCAGCATGATGGAGCACCATGCCATAAGCCAAAAAAAAAACTCCTAGAACTTAACTCCATTCAGAACTTGTGGTCAATCCTCAGGAGGTGGGTGAACAAACAAACACCAACAAATTCTGATAAACTCCATGCATTAATTATGCAAGAATAGTCTCCATCACTCAGGGTTTGGCCCAGAAGTTGATTGATAGCATGCCAGGACGAACTGCAGAGGTTTTGAAAAAGAAGCGCCAACACTGCAAATTTTGACTCTTTACAAAAGCAATGTAATTGTCAATAAAAGACATTGAAAATTATGAAATGCTTGTAACTATACTTCAGTATATCATAGAAACATCTCACAACACGAACATCTAAAAACACTGAAGCAGCAAACAGACTCTTCAAGAACCGCTTGACCTTGGAGATTAAGGGCCATTGAAAAAAGTATCAGTGCCTTTGGAGGACTCCTTGAATCCAATGCTACTTGTTAAACTCACCTGAAGGACATCCCACTAGAAGGATGTTAAAATAGCACGTTACACCTTGAATCTCAACATACTACAAAAACCCATCCAACAATCAGATTGTGATCTTTTCTTCCACTCTTCTTCCCTAGTGTTCAGAGGTTTTCCTGCTTTTTTTGTGGACACTTCGCTGCTTCTTCTATTTGCCAGACCCTTTGTGAAACTACATCCAGCATCTTTCTCCATGTTTGGCACTCTTATAGCTCATATGGATAGGAAAAACAGACAGCTGGGACTGATGGACCCATGTCAACTTGTATTCGGGAATTTTCCAAAGGCCTTGCTGGGGGAAAATGGCTAAAATCCTCAACAGCTGGTATGACAAATCTCACCAGATGCCCCCGACCTATTATTGCCTCAGGGGGGCAAATAGAAGAAGAGGGAGCTAGGCACATCAATATAGATGTTCTACATACAGATTAGTGTTTCTCTTTAACACAGACCATATCCAACAAAGCATGTCTTTAGTGCAGTTCCATCCAACCAGGTATTGCTTTAATAATGACAACTAAGGAGAACGCCTAGAATTTCAGTATGCAAAAGCAATGCTTATGTAACCAACTTCAGATGACTGTGCACAAAGTGCTGCTCGCACATTTAGCTAGTCTGTCAGCACAGATAAAGTCACTCTAAATATATTGTGTGGCCCTTAAGACATATGCATCAATGAGGCTTGTAAAAATGCTCCCAACTCAAATAACCCCCTTGCTGTATGTGGACTTTTCTTTGGCTCTCATCTGTCTTTGTTATCTAATTTGCTTTCTCACACTTTTACGCTGTAATTCTTCACCTCTTCAGCTTTTATGTAAAGTCATTACAGTGGCGAATGACGCGTTCCTCTATTGAAGGAGCACCAGTAGCAAAAACTAATGGCCTAGACAATTCAATTCTAACATTTTTATTCAACCTTTCAGCATAATTTTTATTTTGAAAGAATGCATTTATTTATTTATTAATCATAATTTATTAATTGGGCATGATTACTGTTTTTCTCATCTTCTTGCACTTTTTCATACTAGATTTTTCTGCCCCACTTGACCCACAGTCTCTTAGATATTGCCACTGCTCTAATTCCAGCACTTCCCATATAACTTTTTTTTTCGGAGTGATCGTATTTGGGTGAGATTGAATGCACTTTTTAATCATCGTACATTTTTATTTAATCTTATACCTGAGTCTGCAATCTTGTGGCAAATGATGACCATAACAGGCAAGCTTACTCTGCAAGTTTGATGGAGGTCACAAAGATGATTTGAAGAAAATAAACAGAAGTCCAACAGGCACAAATGCACATGTGTTCATATTAAGTTTTAAAGGCACTAAAGTGTGTCAGCTTGATTATTTAGACTGAGCTTTTTTTCTGATTCCTAAGAGTTTTTATTTTCATTTTCACACCAATACCCGTGTGATTTAAAATAACTAACGGTTGTCAGCCCTGCTGCCTCAAAAATTAGCTATAGCTTCTAAATCACACATTTACAAGAGAAACTATATGTTTTAGCATAAACTTTCCAGACATTTTATGCAGCTTTTCTCCAAATGGTGATGAGCCTGCATGAGCCCATAATAGCCTGCATGTTTTATCCAGCCAGTACCACTAATGCATTTTTCAGAAAGGTTCCACTTTAATGCTGTCAACGTATTAAATACAAACTATTTTTAGACTGAGACTGTGTCATCCATGCACGTTACAATGTTGGTACTGGCACTTTGTTTCAAAATGCGGCCCCTTTTTAGAACACTACCATCCAGTCAGCAAACACTGAAGCCAAGCTTCAGTTGAAGGACAGAAATCTGAAAATGTCTGCAGTTCACTAAATGTTGAGATGCTTTAAAAGCAGCCCTGATAACCCTGTAGACTTGAAGCCTGTGAGCCGGTAAATATCTATCTTTGGTAAAACAGCATGTATTTGAATGTGCCCTAAAGTGTCATTGTCAGGGTTCTGGGCTTCCAGTTTACAAACATGCATTCATTTGTTGAAGACTGTCATACTTCAAGCCTCCCAATAAAGAACAATGCTTTGTTTGCTTCTGTGCTATGTTTTGGCCTAGAGTGCTTCCTGAGTCAGCCTTTAAAGAGATTAGCAATGCACGAGAAGCATTTTTTTCAGCTTACTCAAGAAATCTAACCTGAGGCTTCTTCACCTTTGCACTGCTGTCTTTGATACCTTAATAGTATTACATTGCATTCAGTGTTTTTCTAGCAGTTTCATTCATTATCACCTCTTTCCCCACATTAATTACCCGGAACCCTAACTGTAGCTCTAGCATCTTATTACTTTAATGAGGGGTCTACGTTCATGATTTTGCATTGAGATTTGATTGCTGTTCTTGCACATTTGCCTTGCAAATTCTTCTCATGATTAGCATCGTGGTTTTTTTTTTTTTTGCACTCGCTGCACATTGTTTTTTAAAATTTGTTTTGTTTCGTTTTCTTTTTGGTATGGACCTGAAATTATTCAAATTCAAAGTGTGTCTCTTAGGGAGAAATACTGGGAGCACCGCACTGTAACTATAGTTTCTAACAGTAAACTAAAAGTAACTACAGTAATCTGCAGTTTCCATTGAATTAATGTTTGTCTGGAAAAACAATCAAGGACCACTATATTTGGTCTTATTAGAAATTATGCTTTTCTTTTTTGCCCTTCAGTTTTAGAACATCCTTGCTCTTTTCCAGCAATAATGCAATTCAATGAGAGTGGTCCAGAAACTGAATTGCAAAAATGATGTAGCAGAAAAAGCTTCAGCAATCTGTCATCTGTCAAATTACACTGACTAAGGGCAGCTGTATTCAGCTGGATGCATTGTAGATATGCATGCATGTACATATACATGCATGCATAACGGAACAGTGTAACAAGTAGAAATGGAACAAAAAATTTTAAAAAGTCTTAGTAGAAAACCTTATGTGACAGAAAATGTATTTTCTTTTTTGCTCATAATTCTTATTAAGGGTCTGCAGAGAGTATGAAATTTAAGCCCTTGGCTTTGAGACGTGACCCAACTTGGTCCAACTAGTATTAAATGCATTTGAAACTATAACCTGACTTAAATGGCTTGTATGAAATAACAAACATGGGTAATCTCAATAGTGAATTTACAGTACTGCTGTAACTGTACACTCACACTGTTTATTATCGGATCAAATTTAAATGGATTTGGAGTGTTTTTCATGCTCTATCAGTTATCTACTCCAAAAGAGGAGTGATCAAAAACACTGCATCAGCCTCCCCGTGTTAAAGTTCCTCCTACTGCTGCTATTCAGAAATCTTTCTGATACAGATTCTCAATTTTTAGCCATATTTCAGCAGATACCAATATGATTCTGACACCATTGTGCATCCCTAGAGGAACAAGAGTGGACAAGCAAATCTATTACATAAAAAAACAAACACATGACAAATCAGCCCATTATTTTGTCTGTTCAAGTTGGACTTGGATCTGGTTGACTATCATCATCACAGTATCAATTTTCCCCTCATCCTTTTGCAAAAATATGTCACATGTACTTCATTTCCAAGTCATGTTTGCAAATATTGAACCTTTATTTCCAAATGAACTATTGCAAGAGAGATGTAAACATCGTCACAGTGCATCCCAAAATCTGGGTAATGATTTTGATAGTCAAAAAGTCATAATAATGTTCTTATCACTGATGTGATCTTATATACACTACATTTACATTACAACATTGCACCATCATGAAAAAAGGTAGACAAGGGCTAATGCTATTGGCCATGCCTTTGGAAATACAATATCATTAGTGACAACTGAGACATTTATGGTAGAAAGAGAGGAATGGATCATGCCTGCTATTGGCAACTGGGTAAAGGAATAGCAAGAAATTAAAGAAACACTACAAAATCTTTCAATCAAATCTTAATCTTTGTTAACATTTTAATGTTTTTTCCCTGTACTTAGAAAAGAAGACCCAGAAACCGAATTATTCACAACAAACTTATAACAGAAGGCAAGATGCTGAATTCATTTGCTACAGAAAATGTACTCTAACAGTGCAGGTCTTAGGAAGCAAATAACATTAGAGAATATATATAACTTAAATAGTTATTCAGACATTTTATCCTAGTTTTGGGGAAAAAAAACAGCAGCACTTTAGCAAAAATAGTTCTGGTTAGTTCATTTGCTGTCCTTTGTATTCATAGACCTGAAAAAGTCCCACATAATTCATTACACCAGCAGCATCCTACTAGATCTACTTTTTCCCCCAGCAAAGAACAGTATTGTTAGAATTTATATTATAATTCTAGTATAATATTGATATTCTAATTAAATTTACAAATAATCTTGATTGCAAAACTTTGGAGTTTGTTGGAGATGTTTAACACAAATATGTAACTAATTTATGGAATTCAGTAGCTTCACAAATACTTTTATTAATACTTTTATTAAAACTTTTACTAGTGTACCTGAAGGAAAGTGGCTTTGTGTTCTTTTCTGAGCGCAAGGAAAGATGTCCAGAATAGGTTAACTGAGCATCCAAAATTATTTTAAAGAGTTTAAAGTTGATTTTTATATCAATTATTGTAGGTTTTAGTCAATGGTATTGGTATTTATCTTAAGCGACCTATGAGTGAGGAACAACATTCATTCAAACATCTATTATTAAAGTAACCTGGAATGTTGAGCAGCATACCGACTGTTTTACATGACATTATTTTGACATTGTGAGATTGTCACTTTGCCGTTATACACATGCATACAAATATAAATGTTTTTATGCTTATCTGGCACTTAGATTAACCAAATATGGCACACAGGTAGATGATGTCTTTTTAACCTCTTTTAGTTGATTGTCCTACCACTGTATCCTATCCACATTCTTCAGCACATGAATGTGATTTTTCCACAAAATCCATTAACTGTCCTTTTCCTCTGGGATGCAAGGCAACAAACATTTGGGGGCCTCTTTTTACAGACTCTGGTTTTAAGCATCAGTTTTGGGTCTTTGCAGTCTGAAATTCTGAGTAGATTTTTAGTAGATGGATTTTACTAATGGACAGTTATTCGCAAAGCTCTGTTATTCGCAGCGTTATTCGCAAGGCTCAGTTAAATGCTGAAATTCTGTACCGACAATTATAAAGGCAGATTCTTGCACAGATTTCATAGCACTGGGTAAAAAAAAACAAAATGAAAACTAATCTTTGAAAACAGTTGGTCCTTGTTGGAATAAGCCATTTTAAAAGTTTATGCAGGTCCATGTCCCAACTCTTGATTTCATCTAATGGATTTCATCTAATCTCACAAATACTGGTTTTGGTAAATTGTGATCTTTGTGAATTGTTCGTTTATATTATACATATATTGTTTTTTTATCACTGCAAAGATTTTATCATTGAATGACTTTGAAACTAAGCAAAAAAGGGAGGATGCACAGAACCTGTTGATACAGAATGCAAATGCAATATAATTGTGTTTGAGAGCATAATTCTCCATTTAATTAAATATGCAAATACATAATTACATGTCAGTAGTAGGAGAAAGTGAAAGTAACAGCTATTGACTTCTAAGGGGGTAAAGGTCTTTTTTTCTTGCCCCTAAGAATGAGAAGTCTCACGCAAGTGTTACACCAAGGCCCAGGAGCAATGTTGCTTCATGCTACTGTATGCTTGAGTTACAACATTCTCCTTGATCCATAATGTGTGCTGGGTTTGCTTTGTGGTTCTGAAAGTCTTCCAGTGTGCTGTTGCTGTAAGCTGTCTCCTTCTGTCCAATCCACTGGATGGCAGCTATCTTGGATCAGGAAATATTCAAGGGGTTTTCATAAAATGAACAAAAGGAGTCTGATTCAAGTGACTCACATTATATCATCCTTTTTGAATGTTGTCTTAATAACATTATGATTTCACATATCCAGCAGAAGAAACTGCCATTCAGTTGCTAAGGAATGCATCTGTCTACCTCTCTCTGGCATGCAGCAGATCTTCGGGGTGCTCATATAAAGTCCCCTTGCATTTTTTCTGACATCTGTCTCACAGTCAGTTGACTGAAGGTAGAGCCGGTCAACACACAGGCAGTCCTTTGAGGTGTAGCCTGCTGGCTGCACAACTCTGTCTCGGCACACTGGAGACAAGCGCCATGACTTTCTAGTAAGCCATTGGACAGGCGGGTGGAGCTGCTAATGTCTTTGTTGTTGCAGCGTTGGGACATGTGAGCATCTAGATCCTTCTCTTCAGGAAGAGGGCTTCCCTTGCAGGGGCTAGAGTATATTCTTCTGCGAATCTCAGCTGTGTCAGTGGTCAGAGACTTGCGAAAGTTTGGTTTGAACAGCAGGTAGACCACAGGGTTGTAGATGGTAGAGGATTTGGCAAAGATTGCTGCAAGGGCAAAGGCAACGGGTGGGACGTGCACTGATTCACTAAATGCGGCCCACATTGCAACAATGGTGTAAGGGGTCCAGGCGCTTAGAAAACCAATGCATACTGCCACAGAGAGCTGTGAGGAAGAACAAAAAGGCATTAAAAGAAAGCTGATACAGATATCCTATATCACGGATGACTCAATGAGTTTGGGGTGTGCCAAAACAGACAAAACAATGTGTAGGTGTAAGTAAATGGTTAGAATAAGGGTTCAAATTGAGTTTCACCATATTTTGCCAAAACATTACTTCAGTAATATGATGATAAATCTAATGAAATCATATAACTTCTACTTTAGAGGAAAGTAGAATTAATAATTGAAATAGCATCAAACTATGATTTTTTACATTTTTTATCCAGGGGTAGAATTCAGGATCTAATATTCTGGTAGATGGTTTAGACCTCCTCATGGGCCGCACTTTGGTCCCATAGTGTTTTGTTACATACTACAGTCATGGCAATGAGGAAGGGTAACATAGTAAGAGATTCTGCCTATTCCTGACTTACACAACATTCTGAAAGGCATTGAAACAGAAGTCTTCATTGAAAGGAAAATGATATAGGCCTAGGCTTATCCACTGTCCATGAAACCGAAAATCAAATAGAAGAAAATAAAAAAGAATACATTTACATGTGATACACTAAAACATGATAGACCCAGAGGGATGTTTTCCAGACTCAGATTACACCTAAGACATAAATCATTTTTTTGATGATTTATTTTGTATTGCCGTTTAGTCCAAGGTTAGGCTTAGTGTTTGTCTGGGAAACCAGTGCTAAGTTGATTACATTGGTCTTAAGGTTAAATTGAATTCTGAGTCCAACCATATTTACTTAGGCCTGTGGCCAGGCTGTATTCATCTGCAGAGTTCAGCTTTGTCTTTGCTCAGAGATGTGCATTAGTTGTGTGCATTAGAAAATAACAAATTAATTAGAGATCAATCAAGGTTTCTACCAACATAACATACCTTGACAATTAGAGAATGTGCATTTACTGTCTTTGTTTGGGGTGAGACGTGTTGTTGGACTGCTTGCCGAGACCCACGTACAGTCAGGAGGATGAAGGAATAGGAGAGGAAGATGATGGTACAGGGAACAATATAGCAGAAGAGAAAGAGGCAGATGATGTAGGACATGGCTAGTACATCATATCTGGGTGCATACCTGAGAGAATTAAATGCATGAGAAAACAGTAAGATCACTGAAAACATCCGAGTTATTCATTTATATATTATAAATGAATTATATTATAAGATATCTTAATGTAATGTCGAGCTGCACTGAAAACTCAGCCTTTGATGGCTGTGTTTTGTTCTCTGCTTTCTTTCACAAGAGAGGAACCCTTCAGGCCTTTTACACATTTAATTAAGGTCTAATGATTTCGGGGAACTAAAATATGCATAACTGCATTTTTAAAAATTAAATGAAAAATTATATATAATATATATATTTTAATGCCATATATATATATATATATATATATATATATATATATATATATATACTCACATACATATATATATAGATACTGCCAGCCCCATAATTTATAAATCATGTTATTGTGCTTTTTTTTAACAGCCAAGACCTTCAATTTGCTTGGCCTTCAGGAAATTGAATGCATAAATAAGCACTGACACTCCAAATCAGCCATCACTGTCATGACTTATTATGGGTAGGACCAATTTATAGTTCAGTATTCAGTATCAGTTTTTGGAAGTTCTAGATACATCACTGATTGCAAATACCAGTGATACATTTCTGTGAGTCGTACAAATTGATGGTGGAAATTCTATATTGGGATTACATATTGGGGCAGCGGTGGCCTAGTGGTTAGGGCGTTAGCCACATGATCGGAGGATCGGGGGTTTGAACCCCGTCCCAAAAGGTTGCCCCTGAGGTACCCTTGAGCAAGGTGCCGTCCCCATCACTGCTCCCCGGGCGCTTTCAATAGCTGCCCACTGCTGCACGGTGTTTGAGTGTGCATGGGTTAAAAGCAGAGGTCCAATTTCGTTGTGGTTCATTGTCTGCTGTGCATTGACCTCGCAATGACAAGGGTTGTCACTTTCACTTTTCATATTACAGATCACTGTAAAGCTACAAGGTAAATTTCATGCAAGGTAAATTTTGAATGAGGAAAAATTACTGGTGTGCTTGAAGAAATCAGGCAATAATAATGGCTCACCGTTCAGTCACCTTTTACACTCACCAGTCTAGGCAGCATGCTGTCCCATAAGGTTCAGGGCCATAGTGACCCCAATGTGCCACGGGCCCCACAGCAAAAACTAAGGCATAACACCAAACGCCCACTATCATCAGACAAGCATGAGAGGATGAGAATTTGTTACCTGCGGTGAGGAAGCAGAAGCACAAAAATAGCATGTTTACCATGACTGGGGACATGAACTAACAGAGCTGTAACTAACTTCTGACAATCTGTCCTCATCGGTTTAATAGATAAACTTTGTGTTTTGGACTGATTTTACAGGTTTTTCATATTGAGATTAAAGATTTAAAAAAATTAGCAAAATATCAGAATTCACAGCTAAGACATGCAAAAAATAAAATAATCTTTCCATCAGATTTATCCACCCTGTTCACGCTCCTCTTCTTATTTATTATTCACATTTCCCTTTTCAGTTTCCCCTTATGTTTAGTTTCCCACATATCATCATCTTCACAGGATGTATGTACAGACCTCTCTAAAAGTATTTGAACAGCAAGGCAAATTTTCCATTTTATTTCCTGGTATTTACATCTACATATGTTACATTACAAAGAACATAGCACCTTGTAGCAGACTAGTTTTCTCCCAGGATTAGGCAAGCTTGAAAAATCTCTAGATCAGTAAACATTACAAAGCAACTAATGGGCCAAACCTCTGGTTTAATTCCTAAAGAAACACTGGGGTGAGGCCATCTTAAAAGATTATATTCAAAAAGAGTTTTAGTATGAAATATTGCAATCATGGACAGACTACACAGTGCTAATAACTAAGGTTATTCATTTAGAAAATAAGATTAGAAAAGTGTGAACTGTACCATAGATAGGGAAGCAGACTTTGAGGCAGCAGACAGAAGATAACACGGTGAGGTTGGTCAGGCTGGATAAGCCAAAGAGAACACCACATACGGCGTAGCACAAACACATCAGCTCTCCAAACAGCCACCTTTGGAAAGGTCAGAAAGACTGATATTAATCAACAAATAGCTCTAGCTTAATCCAGTGAGATCCATAACTGAACATTTTCCTTTTCTTCATTTATATTGTTCTCTGAATTCTTTTACGAAGGCTTTGGAAACTGACAAATGAAGAGAGCACTGGTTAAAAGAAAGACACTGAAAAACAGAGCCCTTATTACAAAGGCTGTAGTACTGGTTCCACTTTGGACATTGTGTTCTTACTGCAGATCTGAGCCCTAACTTGGGCTGATGGGATTTGGCACCACAGCAACAAAAACCGGGATAACTGCATGTGTCATTATTATATTAATGACACAGAACATCACAATATCCTGTTTGCTCCCAGATTGAGATTTGATACCATGTTGGAACAGGAACCAGCAAACAGGTGCTGAAGAATTTTTTCGATTTCATCAACATACTCGGGAAAGCATGCTTATGCATAATTTATAACATAATTAGCACAAGTCCCAAACCTAGTTTCTTAAGACACTACAGGACAACCGTTCATTACTGACACTGTTTGTTTTGGTGTCTATGGTTCCAACCACTCAGCGTTTAGCATCAGCAGACTTCTTCACTGCTTCATACCTTAAGATGGATGGTTTTGTTCTGTTTGAATGATTCATGCGAAGGTCACTGTCTGTCTGAACAAACAAAAAGAATCCACTGAAACTGCTGAGGTTCAAGGGTTGGATTGAAAATGAGAGCCAAAAATCTTGTCCTTCAGGAAGGCTGTAGAACTGTTACTCAACAGAACATTTAAAATACAAGAACCTCTGGTTGTTTGGTAGCACAATATGAAGAAATAAGGGTTGGTTCAAGGCTTTTGCATAGTAATATTTACTCCAACCCTTAATAGGTTCCATTGAGTAGTGAGATAATCAATGTTATTCACCTCACTATCATTGGTTTTAATGTTGTAGCTGATCAGTTTATATGTTCGAACAGTTTTATTGAATTTTACCATTACATTTTTCTGCAATCATCCATGCCCGGAATCTTAATCTCATTTTATTTGAGCAATGTAGTCAGAAATCATGCTGGAAGTTGTGCTGAAATGGAAATTTTTAAAAGTTTGCGTATCTCATCGGATTACCCCGACTATAATATGTACCACATACACATGGCTAGGAGCAGGTTCTGCATTTTTATGCATATTGTCCTGCTCCAGAAAAGGCATATAAATGTGTGTATGTGTTTAAACTGTGCGTATGTACATTTGACGTGTCAGGACCCCAGGCTCTTGTTGATTTTGATCTTTCCTGATTGCAATTTTATCATGAAGGCTAGTGGCTTTTTTACTGGCATCTTTTACTGGAGTAAGAGTAGTTCTAATAATACAGCCATCGAATACAAGAAGAACATTACAAGCTCTGATGCTTTTTTTGCAACCTCTGAACTGATTTCACCTCTTTTAATATCTCTGATGTTAATAAGCTGGCATAAGACAGCTTAGAGTTCTCTCATTTAATATGGCAACAGCACTTGTAGACTGGGTACTTTGTTGGCACAAATGATCCGAGTGGATTACTATACAGTAAATTCTGTATAATAAATAGTAGGGCTGCACAATATATCTCTGTTTAGCTGTTATAATTCACAGTGGTTTGCCCGTATTGTGCACCCTCAATTCATAGTACATTCAAACAAACCTCAAACAAGCTACTGTGAGACAATATTCATGCTAAATCAGTGTTTCTTTAGACTATTACCATCTCCTTTTGAACCAGTGACTTACTTGTGAGCGAATGCTGAGGGAATAGCAAGAGGAAAAAGTGTCACAGTCATTCCAAGGTCACTGAAGGACAAGTTCACAATGAAGTATTCTGCCGGCTTCAGGGATGCTCTCTTCCGATACGCTACAAGGAGAAGAATACCGTTGCCCAGGAGAGACAGCACACCTGGAACGGAGAGAAAATTTTTGGATACTTTCAATGGGGGGTTTCCTGTCCATCTGCCCCAGCACTGATTAGATCGAAACATGCAGAGGTAATGTTAGTGTCGCACTGGCTTTCTAGAAGCTTTGGACATCCGCCAAAATGCATGCTGTTATTTTAATGCCATTTCATTGCCATTTGAGAATGCACCGTTTTTAGTGCCGGAATTCTGTTGTAGCAGGCCTCTGACCTCTGGAGCGGTGACCTTACTATTTTGGTTACTGCAATATAATTAGCCTTTTTTACTCTTGCTCTGCATGCATGTTAGAGTAAATTCAAGTTGATGAAGCATGAGTCAGCCCTAAAAAGGCTTGTTTTTAAGCTGTTAAGGTTGCCAAGCTAAAGTCTTTCATCTTCATGAAATGAACTCAAATATGAAATATCTGTATCCCACATTAGCCCAAAGTTTAGCGCATGCACGTTATTGGTGAAATAGAATAGAATGCTATTAGAACAATTCAGGGTTGTTTGTGCATGCATTGTGCAGATTACAGATGGAATGAGAAACCACATTTGGAGAGTCCCAATTTCATAGATTACATTTTGGAGTGCTTTAATATTCTAACATTTTCATTGGTACACTACCTGTAGGGAAGCCACATACTTTCAGAGTGACTTGGCAGTTCTGCTTAATTCTGAGTTCAGTATGGTATGGTGCACCTTCTCAGCTGAGGGTGTGCACATGAAACTGCAAAAGGTTTAAAGTAATCAGAATTTTCTAAGTAAATACAGCCAATCTAGGTCACCCTAACTCTTCAAATCTTAAAACAGTCTTGAGCTAGAATACTGGACAAGAGTCTTTAACCACCGTATAGGGCGTCACCTTGTAGGTGCAAAAATAATTTTTCATACCTGTCACAAGCTGTCTTGTATTGAGAATATTAAAGTAAAGTACCTAAACATACAAGGTGCCTTGGGGTTCAACCAATGAGCATTCAACATCTCTAGTAAACTGATCACTTGATCATCTGGAATCATCTACACAAGTTGCTTTCTAATGCAAGGATGATTCATGAATAGGACATTGCTTTATTTATTTATAATGATTAAAGATATTTTTTGATTTTGAGTTTGAACAGTCATCTATAAGAATATATCTTCTGCATCAAACCTAAGATTGCCAGTAGTGATATCTGTGTCCAGGGGGCAGCTGTAGGGTTAGGTTCCTTGCCCAAGGGCCCTTTAGCCATGCATGTGGGAAGGGGAAAGCTTAGTTCACCCACCGTCCACATTTCCCTGCCAGTCCTGGGAATATTGTTAAAATTTCCAGAATATTGTTTAAAATCTGTATTTAGATCTTATACATGCTGTAGTATGCAAAGTAAACCCTGAATTTTTGGATATCCAAATCCTAAACACTAAATTAAGCCAGGAGGGAGTGGGATAGGGGGACACTCATTTTTCAGACATTTTAAAGGTGCTTAAAGGTGCAATTACATTTCTTTAACATAATACAGCTGGTCTTGCTGCCTGAATTGGCAGCATGACTTACAGAAGGTCGTGTATATGGCACCCATGAAGACATCCTGCTCCTTGGGGATTGTGGAAACAAATCGCCCAGTTTCCGAGGCATTTCCCATCTGGAGGAGAGATTGAATAAGAGATGTTCAGAGTACAGGTTTAGAGTAGAGTAGTTCAAACCTGTGCTCTAAACTATCCATTCTAAACCATCTAGTATAAAGATTCTGCTGTAGGAGAGAAGTAGTTCACATCAGGACCTGATAAATGTCAACATTTAAATATTGAAATAAACAGTGCATTACTCAGTTGGGACATTTACTAAATGCAACTAAAAAACGATAACTGCAAAGCACTTACATGGTCTAAAAAATACATTCATTCTATACATAACCCTTATAAAGCCTTCAGCCTTCAACATGGAAGTGGCTGGGGTGTTAAATAAGGGCAAGGCACAGTCTTTTCTAAGCACTTCACAAAACAACTATATTTACTCAAATATTCACCTCTGCAATAAAGCTCTTATGTTGGAAATAAAATATGTTCAATCAGCACAATTTCCACAGATATTGGCAAAAAGAGAAATGTGTTGCTTCTTTCAGCCAAAGCATTTGTTTGTCAGGCCAGTAAGAAGTGAATCATTTTAGTGGGTTAGCATTTTAAGCCATATAGACAGGAGGGATCGGGATTTGGCTGTAGTGGCCGTTGGCTTCTCTAATGTTATAATTCATCTCAGCTACTCTGCTTACAGTGCAGAAACTTGGGCGCTAACAGACAGCCACGCTTCCACTTTCTGCTAGTGCCAACGCAGAAATCTAGCTGGATTATTTTATTGAGCTAAATATTCCTATAGAGCAGCTTAGTATGGAGAGAGATCAAAGAGGCTGAGGGTTCAAAACAAGAGTGAAAATTGCAGTTTTGCTTCTGGCTCCTTTATTCTTTCTTATTCTTTCTATACTTTCTTGGGAGACAACCTCACATGCTCTTACCTGAATGCATACACGCACATAATTTGAACCTTAGAAGTATGGATTACTTTAAACATTCAAGAACAAGCTTGAACTCTGTTTAGTGTTAGTCTGGGGGGGATGGGGCTTTGCCCTTGCCTTTTCTTTTCTGACTATTACAGTTCAGCTTAGCAGCACTGCTTACAGTGCTGAGTGTGAGAGACACTGAGAGACAGCCACTATTCCAATTTCAGCTAATGCCAACACAGACATCCAGCTGGATTATTCTGCTCAGCTAAGTAGTCCCGTAGAGCAGATTAGTAAAGGGGAAGAGAAAGAGGGAAAAAAAAGATCAGAGACTGAGGGTTACGCTAAGGACAGAAATAGAGATGGCAGCAATCTGATAATCTGTATCAATATCAAGCCTGAAAACTTATTGTCGCAGAAAAAGTTTTTGCCTTACATGAAAGTAAAACAGGTAATTTGATGGTATTAGTGTAGTCTAATAACAATAAGACATAAATTGCTATATTACCATAAGCTATATAGTAATAAACAATCTTCTTATCTTAAAAGATAAGAGTTTTTTGTTTTTTTTTGCAATACCAAAACTGGAACACAGTTTCATCCAGTACAGATCTTTTTCAACTGAAGTTCTTCTTCGAACGCCATTGCTGTGCAAAAATCTAAGACATTTGAGTGAATAATATGTAGTTATTGTTGAATTTTCTTTTTTTTTGTTCCATCAAAATCTGCTCATGAGAGTGTGTGCTAGCTTAACCACTGCCAATGTTCTGGGAAGCCCAGTATTGACATTTACCATCCAGTACCTCGTTCAGCTTATCAACCGTTCTTTAAATTCTGGGAGGCAGTGCTGAGGTTTAACAGATCAAGGCATGTGGTTTGCATTTGCTTTCTTTATTTATATTTTCAGCACAAGCACAGTCCTGAAAATACACTTAAACCATATGTTACAGGCTTGAGGAGACTTGGTGTTTTTTGCATACTGCAGTGGGGGCAGCTCTGTTCCAGGCCTGATATCTGCATTAAGTGTCCCAGCTCTCTGTGGGACCGCAGGGCTCAGTGACTAAACTTAGTAAACGACTGGTGTGCTTGTGGCTGATAAATACCAACTCAACTGATACGTGACAGAGGAGTGTAGCTCAGCTAATCAGCCTGAGCCTCAGGTACTGGGACACCTGCGCCGGTTACTCTACCGTGAGCCAGCATCACACATGCACTGGAAATGTGCCCAGTAGCAGAAGGTCAAAAGGACTAAATCAGGATTTGCTGTATACTTTGCTAGTACATACTCTAATCTGCATATCACACCACTGCATGCAGTATACTGGATAGTACATTGGTATGTACTGTAAACAGCACACTGCACCAAAATATAGTGTATTCTGTACCCTACATCAAGAGAAACTGCCTAATACACCATATAGTATACTCAATAGTCCACCAGTAAACACTCTATATTGCTTCCATATGTAATGTATTCTGTACCCTACACAGGTATGAATTACATTGAATCCTACATTGTTCCATTCCAACTGCTGAAGACAGAGAAACACCCTGGTGTCCACTGTAGGATGAACACACAATGACAAACACACTGACATACACAGGTACACCTAGGAACAAATGTAATATCTTCATTTCATTTGATGTGCGAGCCTTTTGACTGTGGGAGGAAACCAGAGCACACGGAGGAAACAAACAAAGATGGGGAGAACACAAACTCCACAAACGAAGAACACCGACTGCCCTGCTTAGAAATCAAACCCTGGACCTTCTTGCTGTGAAGTGACGCTGATCATCATCTGACCCCCTGACAGTTCTCATGATGTAGTTGTAGTTCTCTTCAAGCTCCAGATGTAGACTGGAAACTAGTTGTTTCTATTAAAAGGCACCAATAATTCAGTAAAAAGATACGCTGCTTACACCTTTTACTTTGGCCTAAAACATCTCATTTTCTGCCATCCTTAAATTCCCAAATTATTGGCTAAACTGCATACCTGACAGTTATTGCAACTCGTTTCAATTCCTGGTCAAAAAGAAAATTTGTTTTGTTTTGGAACCTTCAAAAGACGGTCTAAGTTTCTGCAAAGAAAATCACCATTTCCATATCAAGCGAAGTGATTTAGATTGCGAGTCTCAGGCCTCATGTGGCTTATCAACAACTCAAGTCTGCGATTAGAAATTAGAAGCACATTTGTATACAAATTGTAATCAGACCAAGACCTTCACAAAAAAATAGGGAAAGCAACAACATGGAAGTTGTTCAGCTTCAGAACTATAATTAAAGAACTAAAATTAAAACATTTTGTGTGATTTCATGTTTGGGGTGACATCTGGCCCTGACATCTGATTTTTAGTCATTATCAAAGTTTTAGCAAAAATGTAAAAAAAAATGTAAATGTAAAATTAAAAGAGTGTTAACCCATCCCAGCAGGCTTGAGATTTAATGCACTTCAATAGCTAGCACACAAATAGTAGTTCACTAGCACCACAATGGCATATGGTCAATAAGGACATTGTTATAATATAACTGACATTTTTAAAACAAGGAATTTACTTTTGGTCTATAATTTCAAGCTAACCTCAAAGTCATATCTTTAAAATTTAAAATTTAAAGGCCAGACAATAAAAATAAAAAATAAAATAATGGGAGAATTGGTTTTGAAGTGACACATTAATGCAAATATAATATGAATATTTAAGTATTGAAATTTTTATGATTCAAGGCAATTGTACAGATTAATGCCAAAGTTTGGAAACATCCTTTCTAATGATAAATTTGGTTACTTTTTAAGTAAAAATAAGTTAACATTTTCTGAGAGAACACACAAATTCTGCAAAAAAAGTTTTACAAATTAAATAAAAATTAAATATATGATATAAATGCAGCCCAATTTGCGCCCATTTCCATGTTTACATTTTTTCCACTGATAGTTTCAGTGACTAAACGGAAATTGTGTATTAGAAAAACCTGTAACGTTCCCAAACATCCCAAACTTTAGGATGCAATGTAGTTTTAGTAAGCTGGGACAATTGTCTGTTGGATATCAATATTATAAGCTATTTTTCTGAAACAGGCTCATGATTTGGACATCATCTTTAAATCCTTATCTTATGATTATCATTATATATATATATATATATATATATATATATATATATATATATATAT